>JAIFGZ020000299.1:0-238709 GCA_019925245.2 Oryza australiensis
ATACGAACACCATGTTAGTGATATGCCCTAGAGGCAACATGGAGATGTTGGATATCACGTCAATGTTTATGTATTTATGAATAAAGTGTTATTCAGCCCATGAAATAGACATCTTGTATTGATCAATAAGTACGTGACTTATTTATGAGACTCGATATGTATGAATCTATTTCTAAACGATCCTCGATCATATGTCATATTGTTGGAACAAATATGATTCTAAGATCGGCATGTTTATTGATTGATGATCATGTCTCATAGATCATGGGTATGGAGATACCAAATCAATAAACATGGACATATGTGTTAGAGAACACATTGTTGGATAGACCCACCATGAGACACTACAGAATTAATGTGCCATTAGTTGGTCTCAGTAGTGTTGGTACAAAGTCCTTAGACCTCGAGATCACCATGGATTCCAACATGTGTAGTAGCCTACTTTGGGACTACCAAACGCTATTCCGTAATCGGGTAGTTATAAAGGTAGTTTTCGGGTTTGCTATGAAACATGGAGTGGGATGTGAGTGATCAAGATGGAATTTGCCCCTCCTTTGGAGAGATATCTCTGGGCCCTCGAGGTAATGGATTATGGAAATGCATGGCCATGCTAAGTTGATTGAGGAGTCAATCAATGCATGTATAATCCAATACGGTTCGAGTGAATGGTTAAGCTATTGAAGGGATGGCACACATCTTGCCTATAGCTTAACCGGTATCGTGAGGCAAAGGGATTTGTGTACACATTACAGGTTCGAGCCGATATTATATTCTTGTATACTATGGTGTCAATATGTGCCGCTAGGCGCCGCCGTTGACGGGTCGGCCGAGTTGGACTCGAGCCGACGATCGGCTAAGTTAGACTATAGCCGAAACCGAGTATACCTGAACCACTGTGGTCGCACGCTTAAGGGGATAGAATAGATATTCGAGTTGGACTCGGATACGGCTCGATCGGATAGGGATCCGATCGGATAGAGTCCTATGGGCTTACGACGTATGGGCGGCCAACTCTATGAGATACGGATGAGATCCGATTCAAAATAGAGTCCCGATCGGCCACTAGTCCCGCCGCCAACTCTATATAAAGGAGGGAGGGGTGGAGAGCCGATACACGTCAATTGCATCGCGTAACGAATGCAATGTAAGTCGCCGAGATCAATCTCCACGGAAACCTCCCCACTTTCGAGCCAAACCCTAGCCTTGCATCGCGTGCTAGCACACGGGTGTCGGCGTTCGTCCCCTGACGTGTGGATACCGGTAGAGGCGCGCTACGTTGCGCGCCGTTGATCGGCCATGGACGGCGTGTGGAATCGGCACGGCCGAGCGCATCGAGCGAGGCGCGAGAACGCGGCCGACGACTCGCGATCGGCTACATCCGCGAATTGGCTGATTGGTGAATTGGCGTCCCCGGAATCGGCTACACTGCTCCGGATCGGATAGCCCCGATTGGCTTCCGCGCACTCTACTCCAATCGGTAACGATCTATCGGCCCTTACTTGCAAGTGTTCCCGGTTTGCGCGGTTAAAAGTTTTTGTTTTCGGCCAGCGTAGCCTCCGCGTAACCCTTCAAAGGGTATCGTAGCTAATCTTGCTTAGTTCGGGTTTTAGATTGATCCGGAACAAGTTTTGTGCACGGTTGATTAGATCAATCGGCTTTACGGATTGTTGAGGAGAGTTCATGGTAATTGCGTTCCTTGATAGTGTATCGAACGGCGTAATGTGATTACGTCGAAGCAATATCCATAGAACTCGGTTTGAGTCGGTTCGAGATAGCGTTCCTTGATAGTGTATCGGAACGGTATAATGTGATTATGCCGAAGCTATCTCGTAGTCCGATCTTGTTAGTCGCTCGCGCCTACGCAAACCATCTCCCTTGATAGTGTATCGGACGCATAATATGATTATGCCGACATGGTTTCCGTAAGCGATTTCATAGATTGATCTATGAATTTCGTGTGGTCCCGACACCGCCCGCTAACCGGCTAGCGGACCGCCGTGTGCGTACCCCTTATAGGTCGTCTCGATGCCGTATCTCGCGATAGGTAGAAAACGTTTCTACGCCTAACTTGTTTTTGCAGAGAATGCTTTGAGATGGTATGGCCCTATTGTATGTATGAGATGCATGTGATGCATGTAATATTCTTTCATATGTGCAATCCCCGTAATATTCTTTCATACGTGCAATGCTTGTAATATTCTTTCACGACCGCGAGTCGATGTAATCTTCAATTAGAGCTTCTATAGTAGTAGCTTAGTTTGAAGAAATCAAGCATTCGGCACTGAAGAACGGTGAGAAGATGGAGATCCTCTACACCGGCATGGAGATGGAGATCACCATGTGAAGGGGGCCATACTATTTATTTCATGCTATTCTACCTGTTTATATGTGATATGTTTGTTTGATAGGATAGCATCCCTCACAAAATTAAGTAGTAATGATGCCCTTCCAAATGTTGCACTCCTCACCGTTATGCTCGCCAATGGTGGGTCTCGCCAAAGCAGAGTGCCATTCTCTATCATAACACGAGGGGGTATATGTCGACATATACAGCAGGAGCATTTGGTTTACTTAACAAGGCTATCAAAACAGCTTTGGGCCTTGGGGCATAGGTTGGGGCCGGGCATGGAGATGCCACACCAACAACAAGAGTCACATAGAGATGTGATTAGCAAGGAGTTGCTTATCGATGTTACTAATTTTCTAGCAAAGTGATGCCAAAGCTCACTAGAAAATTAATTAACATGTGGATCTTGACCCAATACGTAACCTAGAGGGAAGGTGGAAAATACGTAATGGGAGTCTAATGTTAAATTGTTTAACAATAGACATAGCATAAACATTGTGCTAAACTTTGCTTTTTCCGTTGTAGAATAAATGGCGGCTAATACTACACCCAGCTCTTTTAATTTGCGATCTATTCTCGAAAAGGAAAAATTAAATGGAACAAACTTTATGGATTGGTATCGCAACTTGAGAATTGTTCTCAAGCAAGAGCGTAAGGAGTACGTTCTTGAAGTACCCTATCCCGAGGATTTGCCAAATAATGCCACCGCAACCGCACGGAGAGCTTACGAGAAGCACACTAATGATGCCCTAGATATAAGCCGTCTCATGCTTGCTACAATGTCCCCCGAGCTTCGTAAGCAATATGAGAGCAAATGATGCTCACACTATTATTCAGTGGACTGCGTGGCATGTTTGAGAACCAAGCTCGGGCCGAGAGGTTCAACACCTCAAAGTCCTTGTTTGCGTGTGTGCTTGTTGAGGGAATCCCGTCACCCGCATGTGATAAAAATGATTGGCTACATTGAGAGTCCTGAAAACTAGGTTTTCCCTTAGCCAAGAGTTGGCTACGATGTGATTCTCCGCCGCTCCCTCCGAGCTTCGAGCCATTCATATTAAATTATCACATGAACAATATGGATAGAACCTTGGCTGAATTGCGTGGGATGCTAAAGACAGCTGAGAAGAGTATCCAGAAAAACGGTCATCATGTGATGATGATGCAGAATGCTAAGCGCAAACCACCTGTTAAGAAACTTTGCACCAAGAGGAAGTTAACTCCCGATGAGATCGCGAGTGCCTCTAATGCAAAGAAGGGCAAGAAGGGGTCGGCGGCATCGATGTCGTTTGCTTCTATTGCAAGGAGACAAGCCACCGGAAGAGGAACTGCAAGAAGTACATGGAGGATCTCAAAAAGAAGCAAAGTACGACTTCGCTTCAAGTATTAATGTTATAGACATTAATCTTGCTACTTCACCTACCGACTCTTGGGTATTTGATACCGGATCAAGAGCTCATATTTGCAAGTCGCTGTGGAATGAGAAGAAGTAGAGGATTGAGAATGGCGAGGTGAACTCCGCGTCAAGCAATGGAGCAAGCGTTGCTACGCTTGTCCGTTTCGACAAGCACCACTTCATCTACCTTCGGATTAGTTTTGGAATTGAATAATTGTTATTGTGTTCCAACACTATGTCAAAACGTTATTTCCGCTTCATGTTTGCAAGCGAAAGGATATGATTTTAGATCAATGAACAATGGTTGTTCAATATATCTAGAGATATGTTCTATTTTCATGCTCCATTGGTGAATGGATTATACGTTTTGAATCTTGAAGCGTCTCCCATCTATAACATTAATACGTAAAAGGCAACTCTCTAATGATATAAACCTCACGTTTATCCGGCATTGTCGCTAGGCCATATAAATAAGAAACGCATGGAGAAGCTCCATAAGGATGGATTGCTTCACTCTTTTGATTTTGAATCATTTGAGACATGTGAGTCTTGTTTACTTGGTAAGATGACAAAGGCACCTTTCACGGGACATAGTGAAAGAGCAAGTGACTTATTGGCACCTACATACCGATATATGTGGACCAATGAGCTCAACGGCCGAGGTGGTTATCGCACTTCATTACCTTTATCGATGACTTTAGTAGATATGGTTATATCTACTTAATGAGGCATAAGTCCGAATCCTTTGAAAAGTTCAAAGAATTCCTTAATGAAGTACATAATCATTTAGGGAAAACAATCAAGTTTCTACGATCGATCATGGTGGAGAATACTTGAGCCAAGAGTTTGGTAATCATCTCGAAAGATTGTGGAATTGTTCCACGCTGACTCCGCCAGAACTCCACAATGGAATGGGGTGTTCGAACGGAGAAATTGCACCTTGTTGGACATGGTGCGGCGATGATGAGCCAAAGTGATCTTCCGTTATCCTTCCGGGATATGCTTTGAAACAGCTGCGCTCACACTAAATAGAGTTCCATCTAAGTCGCTTGAAAAGACACCATATGAGATGTGGACAGGGCAACCCCTAGTTTGTCTTTTCTCAAAAGTTGGGGATGTGAGGCTTATGTAAAACGTTTACACCGACAAGCTCACACCCAAATCTCGACAAGTGCTTCTTTGTGGGATATCCTAAGGAAACTAAGGGATATTACTTTTATAATCGGGAACAAGGCAAAGTGTTTGTCGCCCGACCGGTGTCTTCTTGGAGAAAGAGTTTCTTTCAAGAAGGGTTAGTGGGAGCAGGGTGCATCTTGAAGAAGTTCAAGAAACACCACAAAATGTTTCAAGCGACACGTAACCACAACAGAGGAGCAAAGTGTTGCGCCACCGCTTGTAGATACACCAGCCCCACTGAGGTCCGAAAGATCACGTCGTGCGCCCGAAAGGTACACGGTGTGGAACAACGTGATATATTGTTGTTGGACAACGATGAACCTAAGACCTATGAGGAAGCGATGGTGGGACCCGATTCCAACAAGTGGCTTGGAGCCATGAAATCCGAAATAGAATCCATGTACGACAATCATGTTTGGAACTTGGTTGATCCACCCGATGGTGTCAAAACCATTGAGTGTAAATGGGTTTTTAAGAAAAGGCCGATATGGATGGAAATGTTCACATCTATAAGGCGCGATTGGTGGTGAAAGGTTTTAAACAGATTCAAGGAGTTGATTATGATGAAACCTTCTCGCCCGTCGCAATGCTTAAATCTATTCGGACTTAGCGATTGCTGCATATTTCGATTATGAGATATGGCGATGGATGTCAAAACGGCTTTCCTAAATGGAAACCTAAGCGAGGATGTATACATGATACAACCTCGTGGTTTTGTCGATCCACAATCGCCGGAAAGATATGCAAGCTACGTAAATCCATTTATGGATTGAAGCAAGCATCTCGGAGTTGGAATATTCGTTTTGATGAAGTAATCAAAGGGTTTGGTTTCATCAAAAACGAAGAGAGAGGCCTGTGTTTACAAAAGGGTCGTGGGAGTGCAATTGTATTTCTAATCTTACATGTGAATGACATATTGTTGATTGGAAATGATATCCCTATGCTAGAACTGCCAAGTCTTCATTGAAAAATAGTTTTTCCATGAAAGACTTAGGGAGACAAGATACATATTAGCATTCGGATCTATAGAGATAGATCCAAGAGGCTAATTGGATTAAGCCAAAGTACATACATTGACAAGGTGTTAAAAAGGTTCAACATGCATGATTCCAAGAAAGGTTTCTTGCCCATGTCACATGGCATTAATCTTAGCAAGAATCAGTGTCCTCGACACATGATGAGCGGAATAAGATGGGTATGGTTCCATATGCTTCGCAATTGGATCCATCATGTATGCCATGCTTTGTACATGTCCGATGTCTCGTACGCTTTGAGTGCTATGAGCAGATACTCGCCGATCCAGTGAAGGTCACTGGAGGCCGTAAAGAATATCCTTAAGTACTTGAGAAGAACTAAGGATATGTTCCTAGTCTATGGAGGTGAAGAAGAGCTCGTTGTAAGTGGTTACACCGATGCTAGCTTCCAAACAGACAAGGATGATTATAGATCGCAACCGGGTTCGTGTTCTCGCTCGAACGGAGGCGCCACTGGAAGAGTTCCAAGCAGATACCGTTGCCGATTCTACAACGGAGGCCGAGTACATTGCCGCCGGAAGCCGCAAAGGAGGCTTTTGGATCAAGAAATTCGTTTCGAGCTTGGTGTGATGACTAGTACGATCGGTCCAATGTCTCTCTATTGTGATAATAGTGGAGCCATTGCGCAAGCCAAGGAGCCGAGGTCACATCGTAAATCCAAACACATACTTCGGCGATATCATCTCATCCGCGAGATAGTGGACAGAGGTGATGTCAAGATATGCAAAGTGCACACGGATCTCAACATAGCCGATCCGCTAACAAAACCTCTCCCTAGCGAAGCATGAGGCGCACACAAGAGCAATGGGTATTAGATACTTACATGATTGACTCTAATGCAAGTGGGAGATTGTTAGTGATATGCCCTAGAAGCAACATGGAGATGTTGGATATCACGTCAATGTTATGTATTTATGAATAAAGTGTTATTCAGTTCCATGAAATAGACATCTTGTATTGATCAATAAGTACGTGACTTATTTATGAGACTCGATATGTATGAATCTATTTCTAAATGATCCCTCGATCATATATCATATTATTGGAACAAATATGATTCTAAGATCGGCATGTTTATTGATTGATGATCATGTCTCATAGATCATGGGTATAGAGATACCAAATCAATAAACATGGACATATGTGTTAGAGAACACATTGTTGGATAGACCCACCATGAGACACTACAGAATCAATGTGCCATTAGTTGGTCTCAGGTAGTGTTGGTACAAAGTCCTTAGACCTGAGATCACCATGGATTCCAACATGTGTAGTAGCCTACTTTGGGACTACCAAACGCTATTTCAGAATCGGGTAGTTATAAAGGTAGTTTACGGGTTTGCTATGAAACATGGAGTGGGATGTGAGTGATCAAGATGAAATTTGCCCCTCCTTTGGAGAGATATCTCTGGGCCCTCGAGGTAATGGATTATGGAAATGCATGGCCATGCTAAGTTGATTGAGGAGTCAATCAATGATGATAATCCAATACGGCTCGAGTGAAAGGTTAAGCTATTGAAGGGATGGCACACATCTTGCGTATAGCTTAACCGGTATCGTGAGGCAAAGGGATTTGTGTACACATTACAGGTTCGAGCCGATATTATATTCTTGTATACTATGGTGTCAATATGTGCTGCTAGGCGCCGCCGTTGACGGGTTGGCCGAGTTGGACTCGAGCCGACGATCGGCTAAGTTAGACTATAGCCGAAACCGAGTATACCCGAACCTACTGTGGTCACACGCTTAAGGGGATAGAATAGATATTCGAGTTGGACTCGGATACGGCTCGATCGGATAGGGATCCGATCGGATAGAGTCCTATGGTCTTACGACGTATGGGCGGCCGACTCTATGAGATTCGGATGGGATCCGATTCAAAATAGAGTCCCGATCGGCCACTAGTCCCGCCGGCCAACTCTATATATACCGGCGAGGGGTGCAGAGCTGCGATACATCGCTTGGATCGC
Source organism: Oryza australiensis (assembly GCA_019925245.2). Lineage (NCBI taxonomy): Eukaryota > Viridiplantae > Streptophyta > Magnoliopsida > Poales > Poaceae > Oryza > Oryza australiensis. Next base: position 7,921 of record JAIFGZ020000299.1, read on the forward strand.
TTTAAACCGAATCCGCAATGTAAGTCGCCGAGATAAAACTCCACCGAAACCCTCCCCACTTTCGAGCCAAACCCTAGCCTTGCATGGCGTGCTAGCACACGGTGTTCGGCGTTTTGTCCCCGGATGTGTGGATACCGAGAGGCGCCGCTTCGTTGTGCGTTGTTGATCGGCTACGGATCGGCCGTGGTGGAATCGGCCGCGGTCGAGCGCATCGAGCGAGGCGCGCAAACGCGGTCGACGACTCGGCGAACCGGCTACATCCGCGAATTGGCTGATTGGTGAATTGGCCGTCCCTCGGAATCGGTTACACCGTTCCGGATCGATAGCCCCGATTGGCAAGTTTCCGCCGCACACTCCAATCGGTAACGATCTATCGGCCTTACTTGCAAGTGTTCCTGGTTTGCGCGGTTAAAAGTTTTTGTTTTCGGCTAGCGTAGCCTCCGCGTAACCCTTCATACCCATCGCCTTTTGATTTTGCCAAGCTGACGGCGCTATTCGTAGATCATTTGTTGAACTTCGTCTTCTCTCCCTTCACGCTTAAGCCGTTGAACTCTTCTTTTCTGCGTCTTTGTGAAGGGATCGGACGGGCACCATTGGGGGTAGGCCGATTCCTCATCATCGGCCTCTTCATCGTCGCGGTTGTTCCCATCGCGGTTTTCGTCGACGGAGAAGTCCTGGTGGATCGAGCCAAGCCGATCATGGACAGACCGCCGCCTTTGGTTTAACTGAACGACTCTGGGGACAAACCGAGTTGGACTTGCAGCCGATGAGCTCCTGTGCTCATCATCGTGGCGATCGTTGCATGCTAGGCAATCGTCAAATGTTAGTAGTCTCATGCCGGATTCCCAGCAGTACCTGAAAAAATCACAATGCCAATGCGGATCGGCATTGTCGTGGTTTTCCTCGTATCGTCGGCTTTGGGTGTTCGGCTCGTGCTGACGAGGTGCTTCATTGTAAGCGTCTTACTGCCGAGACCGGTACTGATGACGGTATTGGCTATGTTCATGGATCGGCCGTCGGTCAGCCGATCTAATGACTGGGAGCACCATATTAATTGGCGTGGTGTGACATCCAATTTGATCGCCCTCTGCCCTAGCCCCGATCGGTGTATTGACTAAGCCGTGCACCATTCTATTCTGTCGATCACCTTGCCTGGGGCCGGCTTGGACCGTGTTGACTGGGAAAGGATTGCCGTCTACTTTCATCGGCCGATTTGAATTGCGAACTTCACTTCCGGCTTCAATTGCCTACTAGATTTGCGGCCCGAAGACTTTGGTCGTTGGTGGCGTGGGATGTGGAGTTGTGCCACTTGCAATACTTCTTTTCTTTAATTCTTCTACTGACGGGATCACGTGGTTTTTAGGCAATTGAATCTGCTTCTCCTTGAGCAGCAAGTCGAAAATCATGTCGGCCTTGGTGATGTCGAAGTCGTATCTTTATTCTTTAGCCGTGTTTAGCAGCCATTGGCGACGATGGCCTTTTTGTTCTTGGCCCATTCTATGCCGCCACTTCTACGTCATCGTCGTCGGACTCATAGTCTATTTCGACGATGACTGAGTTATATTTTTGACGGCCTTCCCGGTGTCTTGGAATCGCTGCTCGTGGGCCGTCACCTTCGCGCCAAGTTGGCTAAGCCGTCAAAGTCATGCGTAGAAAATCGCTCTCGATCGGCGCAAACAAGCCATGAAAGGCCAAATCGGCCGTGGCGTCCGATAGCACCAGATCGTAGCATAGGTTCCTCATCTCCTAAAGCGTTGGATGTATTCCTTCACCGATTCGTTGTGTTTTTGCCTGATGCTGCTGAGGTCCGACAATTTCATCTCGTGGTTGCCGGAGTAAAAGTAGCTATGGAATTGTTTTCAAGATCGACCTAGCTCGAATTGAGTTGTAGGGCAAATGAGGAGAACCACGTAAAAGCCGATCCCGAAAGAGAAAGAGGGAACAATCGGACCCTCAAGGCGTCCGTAGCCGATGCTTCGCCGCACTGTGCCAAAAATCGGGTAACATGCCCATAGGTTGAAACGTTGTCCTGCCCTGAGAACTTTGAAAAATCTGGGATCTTGTATCGGTTGGGCAATGGGATCCGCTCGAAGTGCTCTAGATAGGATACCGATACATGTTCCCGAATCTTTCGGCTTGAGGCCGAATTGATCGCGCATGACATCTCGTGGATCGATCGGCCCATGTCCGTTGTCTTGTCAGACGGCTCGTATGGGTCACACGGCGCGGTGCTTGCCGATACAACGATGGTGGCGCCTGAGGCCTGTAATGATGATCTTGACGGCCTCCTTGATACTGGTAGTGATGATCAGCGGGAGGTGGCCGATGCGCCGTTGGTGGCGTTGGCGGTCCTGGAAACAGCTGTCGGCCACCGGCGTTGTACTGTCTATCTGGATCAATCGGCTCTAACTGCCGATTGTCATTGAACATGTTAGCAATCTGATCTTGGGGCAGCGGCTGCTGTCGGTTCAGCATAGTAATTGCTGGCCTTATAGCCGATTCGCCTTTATTTGGCTGACCGAGGACTCCTCCCGGCGGCCCTTGTTGCGCTAGCGGTGGGATCGACCGATTCTACGTGACCAGCGTCCTGTAACCAGAAAATTGGACGTCTATGAAGTACGTTGGCCCCCGTTGCAGCTGGTCAGCTATCTTGGCGTCGACCACAGTAGCGATCATGTTATTGAGAGTGTTGACCAGGATGCTACTTTGGTTGAACAACGCGTGATGAACGGCCGAGTCAATCCGGTCTTGTAGAGAATATACAGTCGAATCATCCTGTTCCTGGGTCGGCTCCTCCATCTTCTGTTTGCCTTTTGTATCACCGGAGGAGGATGCCTTAGTGTCGTTCATGCTGAACTTATATTTCTGATGCACGGCCCCGGATCTTGTTTGGGTGAAAGATTGCAAGTAGTTAGCCTGGAGCTCTTCCACCATCTTCTTATAATCGGCTTGCTGTTCAGCCGATAACTGCTCCATTTTCACAGGCATGATGTTGTCCTGCGTAATGCTGGGGCTCTTGGAGTCGACCATCTTGCCGGCTGAATCTATGCATCCGAGTCGAGCCGAGAAAGAAAGTCCCACCAGGCGTGCCAACAAGCGTGTTGATGAGAAATTTCTCTCACGCGCTAGCCTGGGAGATCGGCTTAACTCCAAGCAGTGTCCTTCTCGGCTTTCGTGCGTGTGGCGTGCTAGTTGATTTGATCTCGTTAATCAACAAGAAAAACAAGAGAATATACGTTAAGTGTTAGGTTAGATCCCCACGAGATCGGCTGAGGGAATCCATGAGCATATATATGCTATCCTAAAATATATTTAAGCCAAACGACTGGAATGGATCGGCTATACCGAGACAAGCATCAATCGTGTAACCTAAATACAGTAAAGGATAATAAATATATGAATCGATAACCTAGCCGATACTGGAAAGCTAACAATGAATCAGCTAGTACTCCGATGAATCTTATAAAAAGATATCATTCTTGAAACAGATGCATAGCCTGGAAATCGGCCATCGGCTGTCAATGGTAAGCCGATTTCGGCTAGCGACGTCCGACAAGAATGCGATCTTAACATAAGAGGCAGTCCTAATATAAATCTAATAATAAATATATTAAAAGAAACATATCAAGGCAGATAAGGCTGGCTGAAACCTCGGCGCTGTCTCTAAATAATATAAATATTAGCCGAACATATCATTGATAGTTCTAAAAATGACTTAATAGTTCGAACCCGATGTAGCATTAAGTATAAAAATAAAAACCTGATCTTTTATAGCCGATTTATATCTCTTGAGACGGTGGATACCGCATATAAACCAGCCAACCTTTAGATCTAGCCCTATCGGCTGTAAGTTCTTTATAGAACTAGCCAATGGCAGGATAGATCTGAACATTGATCAAATTTATATGCGCTATATGAGAAATAGTGCAGTATAAACTCTTGATTCTAATGTGTCATTACGATGGAAGCACTAGAAACAACAGATCATATCACTAATGACAAGTATTTACCTAGATCTGGGGATCGAAACGATGCAGCCCGTAGCCAAACAAAGTGCTCGTCTGAAGAAAAAGTTTGATTGATTGTGATTGTATATTTTTACAGGGGTCTCGGGTCCTATTTATACCCAACATACAATTATCTGTACAAACCCTGGACTCTATCTAAACTACTATTTAAAACACAACATTATCCCGAGCGGGACCCACGCCATGTTACAACCTATAGTTTAAACAAACCCCTAAATTACAGATACAATTGCCGTTACAGGACTCTATCCATAAGTGGCAATATCGTTTAATGCGCAATAAACAACCGAATCTTCTATTTATCCTCAAACTGCTGAATCAGAAATGGTTTCATCTCTTTCGGACCTGAATCGGCTATCGGCTGCCCCTGTCCGATCCAACCTTATCCGATTAGCCTCGCAGCCGATCACTCCTCAGCCGATGCGACCCCTGTCTCCAGCCGATCCGATTTTGCTTCGCCTTTGCAGACATAGGGATTCGATTACCAAATTTCAGTGTTAACACCAGGTCGATATGAATTGGCTTTTCATGGCTCTTATGCTTGAAATGTGCCTTCACTTCCGCTTGGACGGCCTCGTACAACTGAAGGGTTACGCGGAAGCTACGCTAGCCGAAAACAAAAACTTTTCTACCGCGCAAACCAGGAACACTTGCAAGTAAGGGCCGATAGATCGTTACCGATTGGAGTATGCAGCGAAAATAGCCAATCAGGACTATCCGATCCGGAATAGTGTAGCCGATTCCCGCAAGCCAACAGCAGATTCCCGAGGACAGCTGATTCACCAATCAGCCGATTTGCGGATGTAGTCGATTCGCCGAGTCGACTGACCGCGTTCTCGCGCCTCGCTCTGATGCGCTCGACCCGCAGCCAATCGCGCAGCCGCCTTGCTCCAAAGTACCCCAGCCGATGAACAGCGTGCAACGTAGCGCGCCTCTACGGTATCCACACGTCCGGGGACGAACGCCGAACACCCGCGTGCTAGCACTCGATGCAACGCTAGGGTTTGGCTCGAAAGTGGGGAGGGTTTCCGTGGAGATTGATCTCGGCGACTTCGTTGCGGATTCGGTTCAAAGCGATACAGCAACTCTCCACCCCTCGCCCCTTTATATAGAGTTGGCCGACGGGACTAGTGGCCGATCGGACTCTATTTTAAATCGGATCCTATCCGAATCTCACAGAGTTGGCCGCCCATACGTTGTAGGCCTATAGGACTCTATCCAATCGGATCCCTATAAGATCGAGCCGTATCCGAGTCCAACTTGAATATCTATTCTATCCCCTTAAGCGTGCGACCCTGTAGGTTCAGGTATACTCGGTTTTGGCTATAGTCTAACTTAGCCGACCGTCGCCTCGAGTCCAACTCAGCCGACCTGTCAACAGCGGCGCCTAGCAGCACATATTGACACCATAGTATACAAGAATATAATATCGGCTCGAACCTGTAATGTGTACACAAATCCCTTTGCCTCGCGATACCAATTAAGCTATAGGCAAGATGTGTGCCATCCCTTCAATAGCTTAACCATTCACTCAAACCGTATTGGATTATCCGTCCGTTGATTGACTCCTCAATCAACTTAGCATGGCCATGCATTTCCATAATCCATTACCTCGAGGGGCCCAGAGATATCTCTCCAAAGGAGGGGCAAATTCCATCTTGATCACTCACATCCCACTCCATGTTTCATAGCAAAGCCGAAGACTACTTTTATAACTACCCATTACGGAATAGCGTTTGGTAGTCCTAAAGTAGGCTACTACACATGTTGGAATCCATGGTGATCTCAGGTCTAAGGACTTTGTACCAACACTACATGAGACCAACAATAATGGCATATTAATTCTGTAGTGTCTCATGGTGGGTCTATCCAACAATGTGTTCTCTAACACATATGTCCATGTTTATTGATTTGGTATCTCCATACCCATGATCTATGAGACATGATCATCAATCAATAAACATGCCGATCTTAGAATCATATTTGTTCCAATAATATGATATATGATCGAGGATCATTTAGAAATAGATTCATACATATAGAGTCTCATAAATAAGTCACGTACTTATTGATCAATACAAGATGTCTATTTCATGGAACCGAATAACACTTTATTCATAAATACATAAACATTGACCATGATATCCAACATCTCTATGTTGCCTCTAGGGCATATCACTAACAATCTCCTACTTGCACTAGAGTCAATCATGTAAGTATCTAATACCCATTGCTCTTGTGTGCGCCTCATGTTTCGGCCGAGGGAGAGGTTTTATCGGGATCGGCTATGTTGAGGTCCGTGTGCACTTTGCATATCTTGACATCACTCGTCCATTATCTCGCGGATGAGATGATATCGCCGAAGTATGTGTTTGGACTTCGATGTGATCTTGGCTCCTTGGCTTGCGCAATGGCTCCACTATTATCACAATAGAGAGACATTGGACCCCGTACTAGTCATCACACCAAGCTCAAACGAATTTCTTGATCCAAATGCCTCCTTTGCATCTTCGAAGCAAGCAATGTACTCGGCCTCCGTTGTAGAGTCGCAAGTATCCCGCTTGGAACTCTTCCACTGATCGCGCCTCCGTTCGGCGAACACGAACCCAGATTGCGATATATAATCATCCTTGTCCTGTTTGGAACCTAGCATCGGTGTAACCACTTACAACGAGCTCTTCTTCACCTCCATAGACTAGGAACATATCCTTAGTTCTTCTCAAGTACTTAAGGATATTCTTTACGGCAGTCCAGTGACCTTCACCTGGATCTGACTGGTATCTGCTCGTAGCACTCAAAGCGTACGAGACATCTGGGCGTGTACAAAGCATGGCATACATGATGGATCCAATTGCCGAAGCATATGGAACCATACCCATCTTATTCCGCTCATCATGTGTCTGAGGACACTGATTCTTGCTAAGATTAATGCCATGTGACATGGGCAAGAAACCTTTCTTGGAATCATGCATGTTGAACCTTTTCAACACCTTGTCAATGTATGTACTTTGGCTTAATCCAATTAGCCTCTTGGATCTATCTCTATAGATCCGAATGCCCAATATGTATGCTGTCTCCCCTAAGTCTTTCATGGAAAAACTATTTTTCAATGAAGACTTGACGGATTCTAGCATAGGGATATCATTTCCAATCAACAATATGTCATTCACATGTAAGATTAGAAATAAAATTGCGCTCCCACCGACCCTTTTGTAAACACAGCCTCCTCTTCGTTTTTGATGAAACCAAACCCTTTGATTACTTCATCAAAATGAATATTCCAACTTCGAGATGCTTGCTTCAATCCATAAATGGATTTCGTAGCTTGCATATCTTTCCAGCGATTGTGGATCGACAAAATCCCGAGGTTGTATCATGTATACATCCTCGCTTAGGTTTCCATTTAGGAAAGCCGTTTTGACATCCATCTCGCCATATCTCATAATCGAAATATGCAAGCAATCGCTAGGATAATCCGAATAGATTTAAGCATTGCGACGGGCGAGAAGGTTTCATCATAATCAACTCCTTGAATCTGTTTAAAACCTTTTCGCCACCAATCGCGCCTTATAGATGTGAACATTTCCATCCATATCGGCCTTTTCTTAAAACCCATTTACACTCAATGGTTTTGACAAAGATCAGTGGATCAACCAAGTTCCAAACTTGATTGTCGTACATGGATTCTATTTCGGATTTCATGGCTCCAAGCCACTTGTTGGAATCGGGTCCCGCCATCGCTTCCTCATAGGTCTTAGGCTCACCGTTGTCTAACAACAATATATCACGTTGTTCCGCACTGTATACCTATCGGCGCACGACGTGATCTTTCGACCTCCGTGGGGCTGGTGTATCTACAACCGGTGGCGCACCACTTTGCTCCTCCCGTTGTGGTTCGTGGTTGCTTGAAACATTTTTCGGTGTTTCTTGAACTTCTTCAAGATGCACCCTGCTCCCACTAACCCTTCTTGAAAGAAACTCTTTCTCCAAGAAGACACCGTGTCGGCGACAAACACTTTGCCTTGTTCCCGATTATAAAAGTAATATCCCTTAGTTTCCTTAGGATATCCCACAAAGAAGCACTTGTCGGATTTGGGTGTGAGCTTGTCGACCGTAAACGTTTTACATAAGCTTCGCATCCCCAAATTTTGAGAAAAGACAAACTAGGGGGTTGCCCCGTCCATATCTCATATGGTGTCTTTTCAACCGACTTAGATGGAACTCTATTTCGTGTGAGCGCAATGTTTCAAGAGCATATCCCCGTAAGGATAACGGAAGATCACTTTGGCTCATCATCGACCGCACCATGTCCAACAAGGTGTGATTTCTCCGTTCGGACACTCCGTTCCATTGTGGAGTTCTGGCGGAGTCAACCGTGGAACAATTCCATAATCTTTCGATGATTACCAAACTCTTGGCTCAAGTATTCCCTCCACGATCCGATCATAGAAACTTGATTGTTTTCCCTAAATGATTTGTACTTCATTCTGGAATTCTTTGAACCTTTCAAAGGATTCGGACTTATGCCTCATTAAGTAGATATAACCATATCTACTAAAGTCATTGGTAAAGGTAATAAAGTAGTGATAACCACCTCCGGCCGTTGAGCTCATTGGTCCACATACATCGTATGTACGAGTGCCAACAAGTCACTTGCTCTTTCACCGTGTCCCGTGAAAGGTGCCTTTGTCATCTTGCCAAGTAAACAAGACTCACATGTCTCAAATGATTCAAAATCAAAAGAGTGAAGTCCATCCTTATGGAGCTTCTCCATGCGTTTCTTATTTATATGGCCAAAGCGAGTGCGATAAACGTGGGTTTATATCATTAGAGAGTTGCCTTTTCGTATTAATGTTATAGATGGGAGACGCTTCAAGATTCAAAACGTATAATCCATTCACCAATGGAGCATGAAAATAGAACATATCTCGAGATATATTGAACAACCATTGTTCATTGATCTAAAGTCATATCCTTCCGCTTGCAAACATGAAGCGAAATAACATTTTGACATAGTGTTGGAATACAATAACAATTATTCAATTCCAAAACTAATCCCGAAGTTGAAGTGGATCGTGCCGACAAGAATCGTAGCAACGCTTGCTCCATTGCCGACGCGCAGTTCACCTCGCCCCTTCTTAAGCCTCTACTTCTTCTCATTCCCGCAACAATTTGCAAATATGAGCTACGATCCGGTATCAAATACCCAAGAGTCGTAGGGTGAAGTAGCAAGATTAATGTCTATAACATTAATATCTCGAGCGTAAGTCGTACTTTGCTTCTTTTTGAGATCCTCCATGTACTTCTTGCGTTCCTTTTCCAGTGGCCTGTCTCATTGCAAGTAGAAGCAAACGACATCCGATGCCGCCGACCCTTCTTGCCCTTCTTTGCATTGGAGGCACTCGCGATCTCAATGGGAGTTAGCTTCCTCTTGGTGCAAAGTTTCTTGACAGTGGTTTGCGCTTAGCCTTCGCATCATCATCACATGATGACCGTTTTTCGGATACTCTCCTCACTGTCTTTAGCATCCCATGCAATTCAGCCAAGGTTCTATCCATATTGTTCATGTGATAATTTAATATGAATGGCTCGAAGCTCTGAGGGAGCGACTCGAGAATCGCATTAGTAGCCAACTCTTGGCTAAGGGAAAACCTAGTTTTTCCGGACTCTCAATGTAGCCAATCATTTTTATCACATGCGGACGACGGATTCCCCTCAACAAGCTCGCACGCAAACAAGGACTTTGCGGTGTTGAACCTCTCGGCCCGAGCTTGGTTCTCAAACATACCACGTAGTCCCCGAATAATAGTGTGAGCATCGCTGCTCTCATATTGCTTCGAAGCTCGGGGACATTGTAGCTAGCATGAGACAACTTATATCTAGGGCATCATTAGTGTGCTTCTCGTAAGCCCTCCGTGCGCTTAAAGTGGCATTATTAGGCAAATCCTCTAGATAAGGTACTTCAAGAACGTACTCCTTACGCTCTTGCTTGAGAACAATTCTCAAGTTGCGATACCAATCCATAAAGTTTGTTCCATTTAATTTTTCCTTTTCGAGAATAGATCACAAATTAAAGGTACTGGGTGTAGTATTAGCCGACATTTATTCTACGACGTAAAAGTAAAGTTTAGCACAATGTTTATGCTATGTCTTTTGTTAAACAATTTAACATAAGACTCCCATTACGTATTTTCCACCTTCCCTCTAGGTTACGTATTGGGTCAAGATCCACATGTTAATTAATTTTCTAGTGAGCTTTGGCATCACCGCTAGAATATTAATAACATCGGTAAGCAACTCCTTGCTAATCACATCTCTATGTGACTCTTCTTGTTGGTGTGGCATCTTCATGCCCCGCCCCAACCTATGCCCCAAGGCCCAAAACTGTTTTGATAGCCTTGTTAAGTAAATCAAATGCCCCCGCTGTATATGTGCGACATATACCCCTCGTGTTATGATAGAGAATGGCACTCGCATTGGCGACCCACCATTGATGAGCATAACGGTGACGGGTGCAACATTTGGAAGGGCATCATTACTACTCAATTTTGCGAGGGATGATATCCTATAAAACAAACATATCACATACGAAAGCAAGTAGAATAGCATATAATGAAATAGTATGGCCCCCTTCACATGGTGATCTCCATCTCCATGCCGCGCCGAGGATCTCCATCTTCGGCACCATCTTCCAATGTGCATGATGCTTGATTTCTTCAAACTAAGCTACTACTATAGAAGCTCTAATTGAAGATTACATCGACTCGCAGTCATGAAAGAATATTACAAGCATTGTACGTATGAAAGAATATTACAGGGATTGCACATATGAAAGAATATTACATGCATCACATGCATCTCATACATACAATAGGGCCATACCATCTCAAAGCATTCTCTCGCAAAAACAAGTTAGGCGTAGAAAACGTTTTCTACCTATCACAGAAACAAGATCGAGACGACCTATAAGGGGTACGCACACTATCAAGGGAGATGGTTTGCGTAGGCGCGAGGCGCTAACAAGATCGGACTATGAGATAGCTTCGCATAATCACATTATACCGTTCCGATACACTATCAAGGAACGCTATCTCGAAGCCGACTCAAACCGAGTTCTATGGGTATTGCTTCGACGTAATCACATTACGCCGTTCCGATACACTATCAAGGAACACAATTACCATGAACTCTCCTCAATAAATCCCGTAAAACCGATTGATCTAATCAACCCGTGTGCAAAACTTGTTCCGATCCAATCTAAAACCCGAACTAAGCAAGATTAGCTCGATACCACCGAAGGGTTACGCGGAAGCTACGCTAGCCGAAAACAAAAACTTTTCTACCGCGCAAACCAGAACACTTGCAAGTAAGGGCCGATAGATCGTTACCGATTGGAGTATACACGGAAATAGCCAATCGGACTATCCGATCCGAACAGTAGCCGATTCCCGCAAGCCGACAGCACGATTCCTGGGACAGCCGATTCACCAATCAGCCCGATTTGCGGATGTAGCCGATTCGCCGAGTCGATCGACCGCGTTCTGCGCCTCGCTCCGATGTGCTCGACCGCAGCCAATCCGCCACGCCCGCCTTGCTCGAAGTACCACAGCCGATGAACAACGCGCAACGTAGCGGCCGCTTCTACCGGTATCCACACGTCCGGGGACGAACGCCGAACACCCGTGTGCTAGCACGCGATGCAAGGCTAGGGTTTGGCTCGAAAGTGGGAGGGTTTCCGTGGAGATTGATCTCGGCTACTTCGTGGCGGATTCGGTTCAAAGCGATACAAGAACTCTCCACCCCTCGCCCCTTTATATAGAATTGGCCGATCGGGACTAGTGGCCGATCAGGACTCTATTTTAAATCGGATCCTATCGGAATCTCACGAGTTGGCCGCCCATACGTCGTAAGCCCATTGGACTCTATTTGATCGGATCCCTATCCGATCGAGCCGTATCCGAGTCCAACTCGAATATCTATTCTATCCCCTTAAGTGTGCGACCCCGTAGGTTCGTGTATACTCGGTTTCGGTTATAGTCTAACTTAGCCGACCGTCGGCTCGAGTCCAACTCAGCCGACTGCAACAGTGACGCCTAGCAAGCACATATTGACACCATAGTATACAAGAATATAATATCGGCTCAACCAGTAATGTGTACACAAATCCCTTTGCCTCGCGATACCAATTAAGCTATAGGCAAGATGTGTGCCATCCCTTCAATAGCTTAAGCATTCACTCGAACCGTATTGGATTATCTGTCCGTTGATTGACTCCTTAATCAACTTAGCATGCCGATGCATTTCCATAATCCATTACCTCAAGGGGCCCAGAGATATCTCTCCAAAGGAGGGGCAAATTCCATCTTGATCACTCACATCCCACTCCATGTTTCATAGCAAACCCGAAGACTACTTTTATAACTACCCGATACGAATAGCGTTTGGTAGTCCCAAAGTAGGCTACTACACATGTTGGAATCCATGGTGATCTCAGGTCTAAGGACTTTGTACCAACACTACATGAGACCAACTAATGACACATTAATTCCCGTAGTGTCTCATGGTGGGTCTATCCAACAATGTGTTCTCTAACACATATGTCCATGTTTATTGATTTGGTATCTCCATACCCATGATCTATGAGACATGATCATCAATCAATAAACATGCCGATCTTAGAATCATATTAGTTCCAATAATATGATATATGATCAGGGATTATTTAGAAATAGATTCATATAGTCTCATAAATAAGTCACGTACTTATTGATCAATACAAGATGTTTATTTCATGGAACTGAATAACACTTTATTCATAAATACATACACATTGACCATGATATCCAACATCTCCATGTTGCCTCTAGGGCATATCACTAACAACAACTCCTCGGGCGTCATGTCGTATACCGTCTTCTTTACAGCTGGGATCTTTGGCTCGTCAAGTCTTGGCTTCTTCTTTCTTTGTGAACTCATTGACCTTGACGGTGCGGCTCGAGTTGTGTCCTTAGGAGGAGAAGGAGTCGGAGACCGTTTTGGAGTGGTTGCGCGCGGAGGCGACGGAGAAGGCTGGGGAGTGGGAGACTGTTAGGAGTCATTGCTCGTGGAGGTGATGGAGGAGGTGGAGGAGGCTGTGGAGTCGATGCTCGCGGAGGTGATGGAGGAGGCAAAGGAGACGGTCCACGCGGAGGAGACTGTCCACGTGGTGGAGATGAAGGAACGGAAGCCGGTTCTCGCTTGGGAAACATGATGAAGGGCCTCCATAGTATGATCGTGTGGGCTGTGTCTCCTAGTTTCATCTCTCCGCTCTCCTCCGAGGATATCCAGATCGAGATCTTCAAAGCCCCATTCCACCTGCTCAATTTTGACCTTTGAATACCTAGGTGGAATCAGCCTACAGTGATAAGTCTCGTCTCGGTCCACCGGTATGGCCATGCCCGACGCCACCTTCACAAGATGAGAGGTTATTAATTAGTAATCAACCTATGCACCAGCTTTCACAATGTACAAGTCGTATATTTATCATGAAACTATGACCATACCTTGATTGACTAGTTCTTGAAGGGAATATGAAGGTCATAAGGTGTCCGCGGCGTGATTGTTGATGTGAAAAACACACACTAGCCTGGAAGATCTGCTTAGCTCCAGTGCAGGTCCTAAAATTGATGAAGCGCGGGCATGCCAGGAAGTTTGATCCTGCCACTAACAAGATATACAAAGTAGCAAAACATAAAGCATATCGGCCGATAGGGCGATAACCAAAACACCTATCGGCCGATAGGCCGATAGCACGATTCCAGCCGATGCTGATGTCAGCCGATGCAATTAAGGTTTTAATCCATCGACCATGTGCTTAGAAAACATCTATATAAAGGCGATCGGCCGACGATAACACGATGATATAGTAGCATAAACCAATCACTTGTAGGATCGAATGCCAAAAGAAAAGCCAACCAGAGGGGGGTGAATGGTTGAGTACCCCAAAAAATAAAGTTTTAGCGAAAATAAAAGTTTACCTCTGTTTTTTGAAGCTGATCTAACCGCAGGTGTTGTGCCGGTCCGACAGAGTAACCTTGCTTGGCCTCGACCGCCCGATGACCTTTGGTCCGACCGCCCGTAGCCGATCGCCGCCCAATTGCTCGATGTAGCCGATGCCAATGAAGTTCGATGCCAGCCGGTCTGATCGCCAATGTGCTTGCGGTCTAACCGGGAAGAAGAAGACACAAAGAATTCTCAAGAAGATCGATCTTTATTAAAACTCTCTGTGTTTACAAAGTGCAAACAAAGCACTCCTCACAAAATCTCAACTCCAAACTCGATAAAAGCGATACTGAGAGGGCACGCCTCCCCTCACTATTTATACCCAAGATCCGCAGCCAATAGCCACGAATCCTACTCGTACAAGAAGCCCTAATCCACTAGGAAACCTTCCTGTACAAGAAACGAACTATACATAAAACAACCATAACAAACTCGGTTTTCCCAAAACCGAAATTCCGCTTTCCATACGCAACAATATCTTCATTGTATGCCATATGGAAACTTCACCAATTATGTGCATCAAATTCTACCCTTCAGCATCCCGCATGATCCCAATCTTGGACGTCACCTTATCTCCAAGTTGACTCCAACTCGATCACCGGCAACACATTCCCGAGGCGTAAAGAGTACCTGCACACAATTAAACAAAGAATACCACATCAGAGCACAAGCTATCCAAACTTGACTCATTGTTAGCATAAACAACCAGACACGTGCATAAAAACATGAAACTTCCATGAATATGCAAGGAAACAAACCGAAACCAAAACCAAAACAAAATCGGCAACCGGCCGGATAGCTCACCGGTCGACCGCAGTGCAACCGCCCTGGCTCGACCGCCTGAGACACCTCCGGTCGACCGGCAAGACAAGCCCGGTCAGATCGGGCTGTGGCGCCAACCGAACACTGTTCATTATCCAAAAATTCAACTATCTCCAAAACCAAATTGTCAATAATCTCCAAAGATCAAAACACACAAACCAATAACCACAGCGACCAATTATTCATCATCCAATGAAGAATCAAACACACTTTGATTTTACATCACATGATAAAATAGACATTGATCTGAATATTAAAGCACACACCGACTGGAGGTCTGATGGCATAAAATCCAAAAGATGAGCAATGAATGATGAATACTCTGTTGTCATCGGCTAAAAACAAACTCATATGCAATCCTTACAAGTTGATGCAATGTCCAGATAACTCATCGGCTGAAACCCCGATGAAACCCTTAGTGGCAGCCAACAGGCAGGCTAGAGATTACAGTTCTAATCACGACTTAGTAGGTCAAACTAAACTGATGCAGCACTAAGTATGAAAAGAAATACAACATCTAGACAATCAAGCCCTTGACTAATTTTCAGGGTGGTAGATGCCTAAGCTAATCTAATCTAGTAAACAATTTAGCCAGTACCAGCAGAAACCCTAAAGCGAGAGACAACCGATATAACTAAATTGAGATACTAGGACTAGATCAACAGAGACATATGATAAATAAGCAGGCAAATGTGTTAACCAAACCGAAGCAATCCAAGAGATCGAATGTACTGTTGCAGCCTTGGACGACGCCAACATAGCCAACACAATTGCCTGGGCTGGCGGGACATACCCCTTTGCCCGAAGATCGAAGCCGATGCAGCTCCGCGTCAGGTGCCAAGTTCCGTGGATGATAAATAAAGTAGAAAAGATAAAAGGTGGCGATGCGCCGAATTGTATTGAACGTGAGATAAAAATTACATGAACCTCGGGCTTACATATTTATACCCGTAGGCTAACAAAGATCCTAACAGATTACAATCCAAACTTTCCCAAAGATAAAATGAAACAAACCGAGTCCTTATTGGACACTAACACACTTTCCTAAAGATAGAATAGAAAGCTAACAAACTCTTTCTAATTAATAGATACAAGCCGCATCCTCCCTGAATTCGGTTTCTTCTGGATAAGACCTTCCCAAACCAAATCTAACAAGAATCCGACTGCTGGAGATGTTGATAAAAGAAAACCCCAATCGGCCGATGCAGAACTCTAAGCCGATACTAGCTTTGAGTCGATATGAACCTTGGGACAATGGGGACTGCGGGGCTTACCAAATTCTGGTGTTAACTTATGCCCCTCAGTTTTGGAGTATGAGTAGTCATGCTTCAAAATTATCCTTGCCTTGATCACCCAAAAATTGATTCTTCTCTTCTTCTTGACATTGGCTCTCGTAAGCCGATACCTTCTGTATTAGATAAGCCAGGCTGTCAAACTAATGGAAGAAAAATTTATCTTTGATTGGTATTGACAACCCTTAGAATGCGAGCTCTGCTAGCTGCTCATGACTTAAATTCAAGTTATAACATCGGCTGCGGACATTATGAAACCTTTGAATATATTCCTTGGCTGATTCCCCTTCTTGCTGTTTAACTGATATCAAGTTTGCAAGCTTCAAGTCATCAACCCCGGCAAAGAGGTACATGTGAAATTGCTTCTCAAGAACAGCCCAAACTTTGATAGAGTTTGGTGGCAATGATGAAAACCATGCGAATGCCGATCCATTCAAAGACAATGGAAAAAGTCTAACTTTCTGAGCTTCTTTAGTCGATGCCTCCCCATCTTGAGCTAAGAATTGGCTGATATGTTCCAATGTACATACACCATCCTGCCCTAAAAACATGGAGAAATCTGGAACATTGTATCGGCTTGAAAGTGGAACCCTATCAAACCACTCAGGATATGGCAGCCGATACACAGAAGTTTGATTTTTTGGTTTAATTCCAAACTGCTCCTCCATTACTTTCACAATTATATCGGCCCAATCTTCTTCAGACTTATACCTTTGAGTTTTCTCTGGCCGATACTGTTGTTGTGGCCCTTCATGCTGATATGATTAACTTGCCCCCCGAGCCAATATTATTGTTGCCGATGATGTTGAGATCGCTCACCAATTTGCTCCCCATGTTGATTTCTTAAGGCAATTACCTTGAGAACTATCTCCTCGATCAAACCATGTCATATACTTGTCAAAACTCTAGATTGATCGAACACAGCACGATGAACGATTTTATCAACTATGTCCTTAAGCATTTCATCATTCATCAGCTCAAACGATTGCTCCTTTTCCTTGGCCTTGACTTCTTTATCAGACATGTTGCAATTATGGGTCCCACAATCCGCGTAAAAAAATCTATTGTCAAAAACACTATCCCACCAGGATCTCCCATTATGTTTGCAAAATGAGGTGAATCATTACAACTGATATGACAGACATAACAAAACATCCAGCGTCCCGAGAGAACGATATTGGAGACATTGCTGGGCCTTTAGCCTGCCAGTCAACTTCAGCCTGAGATGTGCCCGTCAAACTACTCGTAGGCGGTAACCAGATGTGTTACACAATAAGAAGACTTGACAAAAATGGCCAAAGACCAACAACATCTCAAATAACCTTAACTCTTACTCATGTGAATCTGGCTCTCAGGATGTGCGCTAGACTCACACTTTCAACTTAAGCATGGGCATTCATCACAAACACATTAAAGATGATCGGAACATAAAGACTTACATCAACATAATAATTACATAGACCGATCGGCCAAATAAACATATATATATATAAATAAATCAGAGAACAGCGGAAGCTTGACTACCCAAACCTCAAGCACACCCACTAGGGGTTTACCCTATTAAGTTCAACTCCTAGGAGGACAGTCATTTATCCACATTCTCTCAAGAGCTAAGTCTAAGACCTGTAACAAAATGGATATTCCAATCGCAAGAGTCAATACAAATGTACTGGCAAGAGCACAATCAAACCTAAGTACATGAAAACTTTAATTGAAAGGAAGGCTACTTGTAGTTTTATTTTTTTGGCATAAAGCAAATTTTAGTTCACAACCCATTTGCAATGTAGTTTAAGTAAGGCTTTTTTAGCAATGCATAAATCTTCACAAAATAGGGCATGGTTTCATCATACATATAGTTAAATATTGATTCCTTACACACATCGGGGAGTAAGGCGATTTCATCGCATAAATCAACAACATTTTTACCACAAGACATTTAGATTCGAAATCATTTCGGAAAGCAAAAAATATACCCATGTCACGCCTAGAAATTCACACCAGAATTTCCGCAGCTAATTTGTGCATTAAATCCTTGTCCAGACATCACCGAGGTACACAAATCGACGATTATTGATAATACAGAATCCACGTCTTAGAAACAATATAAAAGAGTTACACAAATGCAGCAGAAAGAAAAAAACTGACTTAAGCTAAACTTGACTCGAGCGAAGCGAAACACCAACACCACATCTAACCCTTGATGGCGAACAAGCCTAACTTCTTCGGAGACCTCCTCGACTTCAACCTCTGGCATCGAAGGGGGAAATTGAGCAACACTGAGTACAACCACCGTACTCAACAAGTCATACCGAAAGAGGAGGTATGATGCAGGATAAAT
This sequence comes from Oryza australiensis, assembly GCA_019925245.2. NCBI lineage: Eukaryota > Viridiplantae > Streptophyta > Magnoliopsida > Poales > Poaceae > Oryza > Oryza australiensis. The sequence goes on from JAIFGZ020000299.1 coordinate 26,442, forward strand.
AACAAGGAAAGGGATATAGGCTCATTTGCATAAATGGCATTTCAGAAACAGTAATATTAGTTGAAAGTAGTAAAACAGTAGTAATAATTAAGCAATATTAAATAAACACTGTCCAACGTTAAAACTATGTTGCAACAGGCCCATCCATCCATCTGTGTTAGTCAAGTCCCAACAGTTTGTTCATGTAAATAAGTGAGACTAATCGAGGTGAATCTGGTCGATCACCCGTAACCGTGGGCACGGCTATTCGAATAGTTATACTCTGATCAGAGGTATACAACTGTACCCACAATACAACATCCCACGACACGTTACCGTTTGCCGGAGTACCACCACGATACGCTGGAAAGGAACTGTGAGAGGACCATTCACATAACCCCCTCTAACCAATCGTACCACACCAAGGTTTCGGTCCCACTCCCATCGAGGTAATGGGCAGCCCCCTCTCGTGTCGCGGTGAATCCAGAAGCCGATCAACCCTTAAAACCGGGGCCGACCCAACTCCATCACGCCCACCCTCACTAGGGTACGTCGGCTAGAGAAGCTACGCTACAGACCCAGCCATTACCCATGCTGGCTAGTGGTATGCACGGTAATTCTTCCAGGGTTTCCCGAGAACCGTTCATTAAGTGTCATGAGCACGCTAATCAAAATGCAACCATGTGCTCACAACCCACCATTGTCATAATTCAGTATTATTAAGATAGGGTCACCTACTTGACATCATCTGAGTATTAGTCTCTAATGTAATACTTGGTTAATGTGATTCCCTTTTGTGAGCTAGTTGAGCTAAGCATGTCCTAAACTAACATCTAGTCATCTTGAACCCAAGTTATCAATGGTATAAGGTATACAATCCCTATGGTTGACTACAATAGGTATAATAGTCTCATGAAATGACATTCTAAAACATATGCAATATTTGAGAGAAATGAGATATTTAAATAAAATAGGTACAATATGATCAATGTAAAGCATGACTTGCCTTGCTCTAGAGACTAGGGAACCTCGGCGACTACTTCAAGGTAGACGGACTCGCCGGAAAGCTCGGAATCTACACGACAAACAAAGCACTCAACAATACACCCTAAATGTCTACTGAAACAGCATAATAAACTATTTTTAGTGGATTCTTGACATTTTTTCTGGATTTAATGAAAATTGAATGGACCAAAACGGAGCTCGGATTAAAAAGATATGAATTTTAAACTAAACAAAAAAGACTAAATTAATTATTGCGCAATTAAGTCCCGGGATGATGTCAACTTGCACGGGGGCAGCAAGGGCTAGGGCTGACGTCAGCATGACGTCATGTTGACGCGCGGCGGCGGCACGGCACGCCGACGCGCCGAGGGCCGACGTGCGGATCGATGTCAGCCCTAGGGCGACATCGGCGTTGATGACGCAAACGGTGCGTCGGGCGGCGGGATGCGTGGCGCGCCCGGTTGGGCGCGGTGGCTCGGATCGGGACGCGTGGCGTGCATCGAGCAGGCGGTGGTCGATCGGGCGGCTGCGGCACTCTTTGGCCGCCGGCCATGGCTGCATGGCGGCTAGCCGAGCTCCAGCGGCGCGGGAAACGGCAGCGGCACGGTGTACGGGAAACCGCGGCGGAGAAGGCGCCACGGCTCGGGATGGCTCGGGGATGGCTGGGGAGACAACGCAACATGGTGAAAACAAAAAGGAAAGGGAGGTGGCGGGCTCACCGGAGATGGGGAAGACGACGACTGCGGCGACAATTTTTGGGCTAAAGGCACGGGAACAAAAAAGGAGAACACGTGGCGGCAGCGAGGCGATTTTATGGGGGGTTTTAGAGATAGGATCGCACACGAATCGGCCGAGAAAACCTCGCCGTTGCAACCGACTTGGAGAGGGAAAACACGAGATAAGGCTGCCTCGGCGTGCGCAAAGCGCGGGGAGGGGTGTAGCGGCTCGTGCTCGGGCCCGGCGTGGGTCCCACATGGCGCGAGAGCGTGGAAACGACGGGCGGCGGTAGTGGTTGGGCCGGCCGGGCATGGGGAAGGCGGCCCGACAGGTGGGGCCCACCTATCGGTGGCCTGAGGGCTCGGGGAGGCGTCCCGGACTTTGCGCGCGCGGGCGCTCGGCTTGGGCCGAAAGGAGGGGAGCGGGTCGGAAAGAGCCGGGCCAACGTCCCGATTAGGGAATTGGGCGGGAAAAATAGCGGGCCATACGAGATGAATAGGAAAATGGGAAAAGGATTTTTGGGACTTAATTAATTGCCAATTTCCTTATTTAATTGATTAAAAATGCTTAGAGTGCTCTAAAAATTCTCGTAGAAATCTCGTTAGTGTATTTCGACACGTAGAATTTAAGAAAAATCCTACCATGCCATTTCCATTAATTAATTATATTTTAAAATTAATGTTGACTCCATATTAATTCCAAAAATTCTGATTATTTCAGGGTAAACGAAATCTCGACCCCGAGATTCGGAGGCACTGGGAAGAGGTGCCGGTGCGCGGCCTTCAACTCATCTTCTCTTTCCCAAGTAGCTTCTTCTTCTGAGTGATGAGTCCACTGAACTTTGCAAAACCTGATAACCTTGTTCTGAGTCCTTTCACAGGTCTCGAGGATACGAGTAGGTCTCTCCACAGAGGTCAAGTCCTCTTGAATTTCAATCTGGTATGGATTCGCCTACTCTTCTAGTACCCTCAAACACTTCTTTAACTGAGACACATGGACCACGTCGTGAATACCAGCCATGTTGGAGGGAAGTTCAACCTAATAGGCTAGTTCTCCTCGACGTTCCTGAATTCTGTATGGTCCCACAAAACATGGTGCCAACTTGCCTTTGGATTGGAAACGGTGTACTCCCCGGAGCAGTGTAACACGAAGGTACACAAAATCCCCTGCTTCAAAAGTGAGATCTCTCCGACGATTGTTGGCGTAGCTGTTCTTGAAGGGTTACGTGGATGCTACGCTAGCCGAAAACAAAAATTTTCTACCGCGCAAACCAGGAAGACTTGCAAGTAAGGGTCGATAGATCGTTACCAATTGGAGTATGTAGGGGAAAAAGCCAATCAGGGCTATCCGATCTGAAACAGTACTGGTCGATGACAGCCGATTTGCCGACAGCCGATTCCCAGGGACAGCCGATTCACCAATCAGCCGATTCGCCGATGCCGCAGCCGATCCGAGTCGTCCGACCGCGTTCTCACGCCTCACTCCGAGCGCTCGACCGCAGCCGATTTGTAGCCGATCAACAGCACCGCAATGTAGCAGCGCCACTACCGGTATCCATATGTCCGAGGATAGAACGCCAAACACCCGTGTGCTAGCACAAGATGTAAGGCTAGGGTTTTGGCTCGAAGGTGGGGAGGGTTTCCGTGGAGATTGATCTCATCGACTTTTGTTACGCCAAATCAGATTGATTTGGTTCAATTCGATGTAGCAACTCTCAACCCCTCGCCCCTTTATATAGAGTTGCCGGTTGGGCCTAGAGGCCCATCGGGACTCTATTTTGAATCGGATCCCATCCAAATCTCATAGAGTTGGTCGGCAGGACTTCGTAAGCCGTATCCGATCGGATCCCTATCCGATCAAGCCGTATCCGAGTCCAACTCGAATGCCTATTCTTATCCCCTTATACCAATTAAGCTATAGGCAAGATGTGTGTCATCCCTTCAATAGCTTAACCATTCATCGAACCGTATTGGATTATCTGTCTGTTGATTGACTCCTCAATCAACTTAGCATGGCCATGCATTTCCATAATCCATTACCTCGAGGGGCCCAGAGATATCTCTCCAAAGGAGGGGCAAATTCCATCTTGATCACTCACATCTCACTCCATGTTTCATAGCAAACCCGAAGACTACTTTTATAACTACCCAGTTACGGAATATCATTTGGTAGTGCCAAAGTAGGCTACTAAACATGTTGGAATCCATGATGATCTCAGGTCTAAGGACTTTGCACCAACACTACTTGAGACCAACTAATGGCACATTAATTCCTATAGTGTCTCATGGTGGGTCTATCCAACAATGTGTTCTCTAACACATGTGTCCATGTTTATTGATTTGGTATCTCCATACCCATGATCTATGAGACAAGATCATCAATCAATAAACATGGCGATCTTAGAGTCATATTTGTTCCAATAATATGACATGTGATCAGGGATCATTTAGAAATAGATTCATGCATAAAGAGTCTCATAAATAAGTCACATACTTATTGATCAATACAAGATGTCTATTTCATGGAACTGAATAACACTTTATTCATTTATACATAAACATTGACCATGATATCCAACATCTCAAGGTTGCCTCTAGGGCATATCATTAACAGTTCTGCCGAGACTACGCAATTCTTAGTCTTTCCCGAATTGTTCGGACTTTTGCTTCTGCTTCACTTATCACTTCTGTGCCAAACAACTGATGTTCACCAGTCTGATCCTAGAAAAGGGGTGTGTGACACTTGCGTCCATACAATGCCTCATAAGGTGCCATTTGAATGCTCGCTTGATAACTATTGTTATAGGAGAATTATGCATAAGGCAAACTCTTGTCCCACGCTTTACCAAATTCAAGCACACAAGCTCTCAACAGGTCCTCCAGAATTTGATTCACTATCTCAGTTTGACCATCTGTTTGCGGATGATAGGCCATACTAAAATTTATACGGGTACCAAGCTCTTCTTGCAACGTCTTCCAGAACTTGGAAGTAAACTAATTTCCTCGGTCAGACACGATCTTCTTAGGCACACCATTAAACACATGATTCTTGCAAGGTATAGCTCTGCTAGCTTCTTTCTCGAGTAGGTAGTATGCACTGGTATAAAGTGAGACACCTTAGTGAGTCGATCCACAACTACCCAAATTGAATCATACCCTGACGATGTAAACTCGTGATGAAATCCATTCCAATTTCTTTCCATTTCCACTCCGGAATTTGGAGGGGTTGCAACAATCCTGCGGGTCGTTGATGTTCTGCCTTGACCGGCTGACAAACATCAATAAGTGCGACAAATTCAGCTATTTCTCTCCTCATACTGACCCACCAAAACTTCTCTTTAAGATCTTGATACATCTTTGTACTGCCCGGATGAATTGAATATTGGGTTTGGTGAGCTTCTGTAAGGATCAGCTTCTTCAATTCCTTATATTCTAGCACACACAATCTCTTGCCCATCCAGATTGTTCCATGCTCATCTTCTGTAAAGTCGCGAGCTTTTCCGACTCTCATGTTCTTCTTGAGTTCAGCCATCTCGGGATCTGATGCCTGAGCAGCCCGAATTTGATCAATGAGAGTGGGTTGAGCTTCCAGAGCGGCCACAAAACCAAAATCCACAACCTGTAGATTCAGGCGCTCAAATTCTCGGTGCAACTGGTTGCACATTCTTTCTACGTTGATGTTGTTGCAGTAACTCTTCGGGCTCAAAGCATCTGCTACCACATTAGCTTTGCCGGGATGGTAATGTATCCCCAAATCATAATCCTTGATCAATTCCATCCATCTTCGCTGACGAAGGTTCAAGTCCAGTTGGGTGAAGATATACTTCAAACTCTTGTGATCTGTATATACCTCACAATGGTTACCGATCAGGTAATGACGCCAAATTTTCAAGGCATGAACAACTGCAGCTAACTCCAAATCATGAGTTGGATAGTTGTTCTCATGCGGACGCAACTGATGGGAGGCGTATGCGACCACTTTGCCTTCTTGCATCAACACACATCCCAGCCCTTGGCGGGATGCATCACAATAAACTTGGAAATCTTTTGCTGGATCCGACAGTATCAAGACTGGTGCAGACACCAACTTCTTCTTAAGCTCTTCAAAACTCTGGTTAAATTCTGCTGACCACTTGAATTTCTCATCTTTCTTCAACAATTGTATCATCGGCTTGGCAATTCTAGAGAAATTCTCAATGAAACGACGGTAATAACCCGCAAGTCCAAGAAAACTTCGGATCTGCGTGACTGTCTTCGGCGGAGCCACTTTGTAACTGACTCTACATTGTACGGATCCACTGCTACTCCTTGAGCATTCACAATGTGGCCGAGGAACTGCACTTCATTTAACCAGAAAGCACACTAGCTAAACTTGGCGTAGAGTTGATGATCCCTGAGCTTCTCGAGCACTAACCGGAGATGATGTTCATGTTCTTCCTCGGTCTTGGAGTAGATCAAAATGTTGTCAATGAACACCATGACTGATGCGATCCCGCTAGGGTTTAGTCCCGATCTTTTGGTGGAGGATAACTCGATTGGGGAACGGAGGCGACGTTCACGGCCCGACTACAACCGTCCAAGACGATGCGCCTCAGCAACCGATACACCGTCTCCGATGGTTGACGCGATCTTGCGGTGCGCAACAACACAGCCACTAAGGCACTCGTCCTGCAAGCAATCGAAGAACAAGCAAGAACAAGTAAAACAAGCATTGAAATTGCTATATATTAAGATGAAAGATTCAATCTGAATACACGATATGGTGGGGTTCCAAAGACAAACAGACGGACGATCTAGCCGACACACGCGCTGTGTGCAAGTAGCAAAAGGCTAACTCTAATCAACAAAACCTACCCTTCTTGGTGGCGGCTGAAGGTTTAAGAAGAGGGGAGAGACGACCACAGGGTGCCGGGTCGTGCTAAACCCTAGGACGCGCCCTAACGGGCCCAACTTGATACACGACCCATTGGGCCAAAAGAGGTGACGCAGCACCAAAAACGAAAACACTCGGTAGAAAAAGGACAATTGCGGGCTCCAGGATAGATATTGACATGGGGCCGGATCCATTTGAAAGTAGACTTGATAACCTTTCCATCAAGTACTTGCACGCCCAAATCGGAGTTTGCATGAAGTTGTGGCGGCCGTTAGAACTTGACACCGTGCTGCAGTCCGAATCCACCCCGCGCGAATCCTCTTCCCGTTGGATCCTCTCCATCGTTCCCGAGTAAAACAAAAGTGCACGCGCCTCCGGGTATAAAGAAGAGGAACATAAACTTAAGAATGAACTCACCGATGGTTGAGTTGACGTGCACGAGCGCGGGTTATTGGGCCATGAAGTTGTACGAGTGGAGGCGTGGATGTATCGGTAGTATTGATGTCCTCATCATCCTCCCCTTCTTGCATTGGAGTCGTCCTCGACTCAAGCTCATCTTCGTCTCCCAAATATGGCTTTAAATCTGCAACGTTAAAAGTGGGACTAACCCCAAAATCTGCAGGGAGATCAAGATTGTATGCATTTTCATTAATTTTTTCAAGCACCTTAAAAGGTCCATCAGCTCTAGGCATCAACTTAGATTTTCGCAAATCAGGAAACCGTTCCTTTCGCAAATGTAAGCAAACGAAATCAAGGTTCAAAATTCAATTAACGTCTACCTTTGTCACCAGCAGAAGCTTATAGTTAGCATTCATGCGCTCTATGTTTTCTTTAGTTGTTTCATGGAGTTTTAACATCAACTCAGCACGTTGTTTAGCATCAAAATTCAGTTTTTCGAAGATGGCAAAGGCATTAAATCAATAGGAGCACGAGGCAAAAATCCATAGACAATCTCAAAAGGACACATCTTTGTAGTGGAATGCAACGAACGATTGTATGCAAATTCAATATGAGGCAAACATTCTTCCCACATCTTAATATTTGTCTTTAAAATAGCCCTTAACATAGTAGACAAAGTCCTATTCACAACTTCGGTTGCCCATCGGTTTGGGGATGGCAAGTAGTAGAAAACAAAAGCTTAGTCCCCAATTTAGCCCACAAAGTTCTCCAAAAATGGCTGAGAAATTTAGTGTCACGGTCTGAAACAATGGTGTTTGGCACACCATGCAAGCGAACAACCTCTCGAAAGAACAAGTCGCAATATGAGTAGCATCATCGCTTTATGACATGGTATGAAATGTGCCATTTTAGAAAACCTATCCACAACCACAAAAATGCTATCTCGCCCCTCTTGGTCCTAGGCAAGCCTAACACAAAATCCATTGAAATATCTTCCCAAGGAACAGTAGGAACAGGTAGAGGCATAAACAAACCATGGGGATTTAAGCGTGACTTAGCCTTTTGACATGTCGTGCAGCGAGCCACAAATCTCTCCACATCTCTTCTCATCCTTGGCCAAAAGAAATGGCTAGCAAGGATGTCCTCCGTCTTCTTGGCACCAAAGTGCCCCATCAACCCATCGCTATGCGCTTCCTGCAGCAACAACAAACGAACAGAGCTAGCTGGAATGCATAGCTTGTTAGCTCTAAAAATAAACCCATCATTGAAGACAAATCTATTCCATGTCCTTCCATCCTTACAGTGCAACATCACGTCTTTAAAATCATCATCATTCACATATTGGGCTTTGATTGTTTCTAGGCCAAAGATTTTGTAGTCAAATTGTGTCAACAAAGTATATCTCCTAGACAAAGCATCAGCTATGATATTCTCCTTTCCCTTCTTGTGTTTAATGACATAAGGAAAAGATTCAATAAATTCAACCCATTTAGCATGCCTACGATTCAGTTTGCCTTGACTACGAATATGTTTTAAAGATTCATGATCAGAATGTATGACAAATTCCTTGGGCCATAAATAATGTTGCCATGTTTCCAGAGTTCTCACAAGAGCATACAATTCTTTATCATAAGTAGAATAATTCAGAACAGGCCCACTCAATTTTTCACTGAAATATGCAACAGGTTTTCCCTCTTGTAGCAAAACACCACCCAATCCAATCCCACTAGCATCACATTCGAGCTCAAAAGTCTTATTAAAATCTAGATGTTGGAGGAGAGGTGCATGTGTCAACTTATCTTTTAACATGTTGAACGTGTTCACATGTGCGGTGCCCCACGTGAAAGGCGCTCCCTTCTTTGTAAGCTCATTTAGCGGTGCAACAATGGTGCTGAAATCCTGCACGAAGCGCTGATAGAATCCTACAAGTCCTAAAAAGCTTCAAACCTGTGTGACCGTTTTAGGAGACGGCCAACTCTGAATTGCCTCGACCTTGGCTTGATCAACCTCAATTCCCTGCGGAGTAACAACATAGCCAAGAAACGATACGCGATCGGTGCAAAAACTGCACTTCGCAAGGTTACCAAACAAACGTGCATCGCGCAAAGCATTAAAAACAACACGTAAATGATCAAGGTGTTCCTCTAAAGATTTGCTATAAATCAGAATATCATCAAAGTATAACACCACAAATTTGCCAATGAAAGCACGCAAAACCTCATTCATCAACCTCATGAAAGTGCTAGATGCATTAGTTAAACCAAAAGGCATCACTAACCACTCATATAATCCAAACTTAGTTTTGAAAGTTGTTTTCCACTCATCTCCCAACTTCATACGAATCTGGTGGTATCCACTACGCAAATCAACTTTAGAGACGACAGTAGAGCCACTCAATTCATCAAGCATATCGTCTAACCTAGGAATTGGATGACGATATCTAATGGTAATGTTATTAATAGCTCTACAATCAACACACATACGCCAAGATCCATCTTTCTTAGGCACCAAAATAACCGGCACATCACATGGACTAAGAGACTCTTGTACGTACCCTTTATCAAGCAACTCCTGAACTTGACGCTGAATCTCCTTGGTCTCGTCAGGGTTGGTTCTGTATGGCGCGCGGTTGGGTAGTGAAGCCCCCGGAATCAGATCGATTTGATGCTCAATTCCACGCACCGATGGCAGTCCAGGTGGTACATCCTAGGGAAAAACATCCCCATACTCCTACAAAAGATTAGTGACCGTAGGTGGAAAAGAAACAGATATATCCTCAAAGGAAAACAAAGCATCCTTGCATACAAAAGCATAGCAAACAGTTTCAGTTGTATCCAAATTGGCAACATCAGATTTAACAGCAAGCATGCAAGAACCTTTCAATTGAATCACATTTTATTGTCAGATTTAGATTCTCTCTTTTTTCTTGTTTTCTTTTTTTGTTCTCTCTCTAGTGCTGAGGAGAGAGATGCGACTTTTTTATTTTTTTGATATTTTTTCAGAACCAGGGGCACACTAAAACCAACCACAAAAATTCTTAGCTCAAACAGACAAAATATGAGGCACGTGGAATTTTTCAAAGTTTTATCGAAAGGGGTTCCAAAGCTTCTCGCCACGAAAACAGAATTTTGCAGGCAGAATTTGGCGAATTTAAAATTGCCGAACCCAGCAAAGCTGGGAACAGACAGATGTAACTTTTTCTGTAGATGTCCGTGGATATATTATATGCCTTATTTCGAGTCCGTATGAAAAAGATATCACTGTTTTAAGGAAGGTCACTCGAATCAGGGTTGGTTTTCCTTTCTAGTGGCGGCAGGATCAAAGGCAACAGATCAAACGAGGGATGTAAAGTGACTTGGTGGATGGAAAGTGACTTGGTGGATAGAAAGTGACTTGGTGGATAGAAAGTGATTTGGTGGATGGAAAGTGATTTGGTGGATGGCAGCGATGGTGGTGATGACGACTAAAACAAAGGTGGTGGCGATGTATGGTGGCAAGAACTCGAAACTCTAATCGCCCAGACACTAAAACCAGCACATTGACACAACCATGCAATCGAAGACTCAACAAGCCCTAACTAAGCAGTCCTAGTAAAAAAAGGCTCAAAGGGTTTTTAGGATTGATCTAATCTACAATTTTTTGGCTTTTTCTGGACTATAGGAAAAAAATTAAACAACGAAGGGCAGAAAAACTCTCACCGATCAACCGTGCTCTGATACCAACTAATGCGATCCCGCTAGGGTTTAGTCCCGATCTTTCGATGAGAGGTGGAGGATAACTCGATTGGGGAACGGAGGCGACGTTCACGGCCCGACTACAACCGTCTAAGGACGATGCGCCTTAGCAACCGATACACCGTCTCGGATGGTTGACACGATCTTACGGTGCGCGACAACCCAGCCACTAGGGCACTCGTCCTGCAAGCAATCGAAGAACAAGCAAGAACAAGTACAACAAGCACTGAAATTGATATATATTAAGATGAAAGATTCAATCTGAATACACGATATGGTGGGGTTCCAGAGACAAACAGACGGACGGTCTAGCCGACAAGTAGATCGAACTTCTTCTCAATAGCATGAAGCCAGTCATTGGCCTCCATAGGATTGGTGGTGCTCGAGAAGGTCGGCGGGCGGACATGAAGATACTCTGGCAACTTAGACTGAGGCGGTGGAGGAGCAAACTGGTTATTCTGCTGCTGCTGCATCTGTTGCAACATCTGCTGTTGCATCTGCTGCATCATCGCAGCCATCATCTGCGTGTGTGAAGCAAGCACTTGAGCAATAGTGGGGTTCTCAGGTGGCGGTGGAGGAGCATTGCCATTGACATCATGATTCTCGTTGTTGTTGTTGTCACCTGACTACCCATTGTTGCTGTTCGCTCCGCTGGTTGTGGTGTTCACCATCTGAGAAGACGACCGAACCAAAAGAGAGAAAAGAAGAAAAACAGACTAACTTAGAAATTAAACTTCATTATTGGAATTCAAATGCATTGTTCTGATCTTGATTAAAACAAGAAAAAGCACAAAACATCCTTAATTGGTCAGCCATACCACACTCTATATCGACTGCCAACTAACCCACACACATCATTCTAACACACAACAACTACCAAGAAGACAAACTAAGCAAAACGATAAAACTAACGAGGGCGACTAGAATGATCCGCGAGTCATGGAGTCGAAACTGCTTCCTTTAGAGGATCCCCATTCTTCAGAACGGCTCCTGGAGTCCTCTGTCTTCATCTCGGACTTCGACTCTTCCGAATTGGTGGCCGTAGCCCATCCAATCCTGCCTCTTTCCTCAGAAGAACTCCGAGTCTCTTCTGAATCCATGTCTTCAGTTGAATCCTCAGAGCTTGAATCGCTGGAGATGGAGATCCAACCGTTGTTGCCACCTCCGTCCCTGGTATGCCGAAGCCGGGCGAAAGCGAGAGCAGGACCTGCAGCAGGAAGAACTTGGACAGGCGTCAGAACTGGAACTGGTGGAGCGGGAGGAGCTGGAGGAGTCGGTGAAGGAATCCAGCGCGCTAGCTGGATACGGACAGGTGCAGTGGTGGTCTTCCGGGACGTAGTGCGAATCCTGACACCACCTAGTGCTGGGAGTCCTTTCAACTCAGCAACTTCCTTCTTGAGACGGACCACTTCGTCTTGCAGACTTACGATCCTCATCATCTTCCTGTCGTTCAGCTCCTTGGCTGCCTTGTGCAAGTCAGAGTTCATCTTGTCCAGTCCCCTGATCACCGTGCACATGTGGCCGAAAGTAGAGTCGTTCTCATCCAAGGTATACTTGAAAGTACGACGTCGAGGAACCGCCACGACGGGGATGGTAGCGATAAGCGGAGGTGCGAAGGTCACCGTCATGCAACTCCCTCATCCTAGCCATCATCAGATAAGCAGCTTGTTGACAAGCATGGTCAGACGTGCCTCCTGAAGCTGTGACTTCCATGTTGGGAAGACAAGTCCTCACAGAACCGTGAACCTCCAGAAGGACACGGTGAGGTAACTCGCTACTGAGAGGTGCGACTGTAGTGTACTCCGGCGCTCCAGGATACCCAACTGTCAGGGCCATGCGTGCCAGCTCTGTGACGAAGCCCACCATACCTTTTCCACAATGCGTAGCTGGGGAACCTGCCATCTATAGAAACAAAGGAGTGGGAATCAAAGCATGCTCAAAACCAAAAGACCAAAGACCCCTTTTCACAAATTCTAAAACCCTAGATTGACTTCACTTTTAAAAACACCCCCTTTTTTTTAACTCATGCAAATGAAAAGATTAGAGGGCTCTTAGGGTTTCCAGTTGGCTTGTCCTACAGTCAAAGGTCGGCTTTGATACCACCTTGTGACGCCCAGAAATTCACACTAGAATTCCGTAGCTAATTTGTGCATTAAATTCCCGTCCAGGCATCAGCCAAGGTACACAGAATCCATGTCTTAGAAACAATATAAAAGAGTTATACAAATGTAGTGGAAAGAAAAAAAACTGACTTAAGCTAAACTTGACTCGAGCGAAGCAAAACACCAACACCACAGCTAACCCTTGACGACGAACAAGCCTACACTTCTTCGGAGACCTCCTCGACTTCAGCCTCTGGCACTGAAGGGGGAAAATCGAGCAAGACTGAGTACAACCACCGTACTCAACAAGTCATACAGGAAGAGGAGGTATGATGCAGGATAAATAACAAGGGATATAGGCTCATTTGCATAAATAGCATTTCAGAAACAATAATATTAGTTGAAAGCAATAAAATAGTAGTAATAATTAAGCAATATTAAATAAACACTGTCCAATGTTAAAACCACATTGCAACAGGCCAATCCATCCATCTGTGCTAGTCAAGTCCCAATAGTTCATTCATGTAAATAAGTGAGACTAATCAAGGTGAATCTGGTCGATCGCCCGTAACCATGGGCATGGCTATTCGAATAGTTTTACTCTGATCAAAGGTGTACAACTGTACCCACAAGACACAATCCCATGACACATTACCGTGTGCCGGAGTACCACCACCATACCCCGGAAAGGAACTATGACAGGACCCTTCACATAACCCCCTCTAACCAATCGTACCACACCAATGTTTCGCCCCCACTCCCATCGGGGTAATGGGCAGCCCCCTCTCGTGCCATGGTGAATCCGAAAGCCGATCAACCCTTAAAACCGAGGCCGACCCAACTCCATCACGCCCACCCTCACTAGGGTACATCGGCTAGAGATAGCTACGCTTCGGACCCAGCCATTACCCTTGCTGGCTTGTAATACTTGACATCATCTGAGTATTAGTCTCTAATGTAATATTTGGTTAATGTGATTCCCTTTTGTGAGCTAGTTGAGCTAAGCATGGCTAAGCATGTCCTAAACTAACATCTAGTCATCTTGAACCCAAGTTGTCAATGGTATAAGGTATATAATCCCTATGGTTGAGTACAATAGGTGTAATAGTCTCATGAAATGACATTCTAAACATATGCAGTATTCGAGAGAAATGAGATATTTAAATAAAATAGGTACAATATGATCAATGTAAAGCATGACTTGCCTTGCTCTGTAGACTAGGGAACCTCGGCGACTACTTCGAGGTAGACGGACTCGCCGGAAAACTCGGAATCTACACGACAAACAAAGCACTCAACAATACACCCTAAAAGTTTACTGAAACAACACAAGAAACTATTTTTAATGGATTCTTGACATTTTTATGGATTTAATGAAATTTGAATGGACAAAAACGGAGCTCCGATTAAAATTATAAGAATTTTAGAAGTTTAATCGCAATTTTTAAAGTAAAAAAGAAAAGACTAAATTAATTATTACGCAATAAAGTCCCTCGATGATGTCCGGCTTGCGTTGGGGCGGCAAGGGCTAGGGCGACGTCGGCATGACGTCATGCGCGTCATTGGCGACGGCGCGGCCAACGCGACGTCGGCGTCTTGTGATGAAAGCGGTGCGGCCGGGGGACGGGGACGCGTGGTACGCCCCGGTTGGGCGGCGCGGCGGTGGCTTAGATCAGGATGCGTGGCGTCCATTGAGCGGGCGGTGGCCGATCAGGCGGCCGGTCGAGCTCCGACGGCGGCGGTGGCATGGCGCACGGGAAACGGCGGCGAAGAAGGCGCCGCGGCTTGGGATGGCTCGGGGACGGCTCGGGACACGACGCAATGAAAACCGAAAGGAAAGGGCGGTGGCGGGCTCACCGGAGATGGGGAAGATGATGGCGACAACGACGATTTTGAGGCTAAAGTCACGGGAACAAAAAATGGATAAGGCGGCCCGACAGGTGGGGCCCACCTGTCGGTGGCCTACGGGCTCGGGGAGGCGTCCTGGACTTTGCGCGCGCGGGCAGCTCGGCTTGGGCCAAAAGGAGGGGGAGCTGGGCCGGAAAGAGCTGGGCCAATGGCCCGATTAGGGAATTGGGCGGGAAAAAGAGCGGGCCGTACGGGATGGATAGGAAAATGGGAAAAAGGATTTATGGGACTTAATTAATTGTCGATTTTCTTATTTAATTGATTAAAAATGCTTAGAGTGTTCTAAAAATTCCCGTAAAAATCTTGTTAGTGTATTTTGACACGTAGAATTTAAGAAAAATCCTACCATGTCATTTCCATTTATTAATTGAATTTTAAAATTAATTGTTGACTCCAGATTAATTCCAGAAATTCCGATTATTTCAGGGTAAATTATTTAAACGATTTAGGGGCAAAACTCGGGGTGCGACAATCCATAGCATATCATGAGGTCGCTCATGACCGTGAGCATGGCTAATCGATTAGTTTTTATAACTCTGTAGAGTTTGTACAGCTTTACCCACATGATGTGAATCACTCTAGTTTTATTTGGTACCCGTCTGTACCACCATACTCTACACATTGAGTACAGTCTAGAGGTCACAATGAAACTTTTACGATACTTAATTCCTAGCCTTTCACCAGCACGATACGTATTTCCTCCATCCTAGGCATACTAGAATATGACCTAGAACCGTTCAGTGGCGGGCCCACGCCTTAACTTAACGCCGTGGTGATGGACACGATAGAAACTCACCTACGTGGCACAATACCATTGTATTGGACAGACCTAGTCACCTAATCTACCATATCAGGGTAAGAAAGAAAGTTCCTCTGGGTTATCCGAACCCATACACACCGGTCTACCATAGTGCAAGGCTAGGTGCTAAGCAGATTACTCAGCTAAAGCTATCTCATACTAGCACATGTGGATGTACGGTAAACATGATAAATGACATGTAGTTCGGTCGTTAATCGACTCAGGCAAACACTCCCCCTATCGGCATACAAATACATCAATTGCATGCCACTTGCCGCCCAAGTCTAAAATCATGTTTTTATTTCATTTTATTTCAAAAATAATTAGAGACTTTCTCCTTTAATCAAAATACCCAAAAATATTTTTCCAACGAATTTAGCAACCGATCCATGTCCATGTTTTGATTAATACTAAGCAAGACTACGCGTTTCATCTTTATAATACATAACTTAGTCATATGAGTACATTTAGAGTACTACAATTAATTTCTATGGTTTAAAACATCAAGGGAGTGATTTAAAAAGGGTTCATGCAAATTTTCAGGACATAACTACCAATCTTAGTTTAGAAGTGTCGATAAGGTAAAGTACACATGCAAATTTACAAACAAAATATAATGCCCAAAAACATGGGTTTCAAAGTGTTCAAAGGAGGGGCATGAACTTGCGGGATTCTCCTTGGGGTGAATTAGAATGCGAATATCCTCACTGTCACAATGTTATCCACTAAAAGAAAATAACGGTAATGAATAAGTATCAAGACAAATGAAAATATGAAATGCTCTAAAATGTATGTGGTTACCTAGTGTGGTTAGGTGCTGTGTGGATAAGGTTAGTGGTCAAGGAATTCTCAATTCATCTATCTTTATTTTGAGAAGTTATTAATTTTGGTTTTTCTCGGTATAGAGTAGTACCAAATTAGGTAGTGTGCTAAAATATTTTTGTAAAGTGAGTTTTATTAGGTTTAATATCTCAGGAGTGTAGAGATGTGTTTTATAAGACTAACACAATTGGTTTAAAAATGTTTGGAGTTGCCTAGATCTTCTTATGTATTTTATAAGTTGTAACGTGTTCCAGGCTTATAGTCACTATGCATACTTGGCTTTAGATGTTCTATGTTCAGAACATGTTTTGTTTGCTAGATTTGTATAAGAATGAAAAATTTAGTCAACCAATTTAATCTTAGTTCATAGTTTTGGAGTTTATATTATTCTACCATATATTTTTGTAAGCTAGAGGGGGTTCTAAGTTAGTTTCTTAACATATTAACCTAGAAATTGATATATGAGCTAGGTGTGCCAAGTTTTTGTGGTTGGGATGAAACTTATGGTCTCTCTGGTCCAACAAGTTTTAATTAGATTTACTTGGAGCTAGGATACAATCTTTATATATATCTATATATACATACATATAGTGCTTAGTTTATCTATTGTGATAAGCACCTAAGTTAACTATTAAAGGTTTCCCTACATATTTAGTACATGAGTTTCCATATTTTATTTTACCTAATTGAAGTTAATTACTTTCTGGTTTAATAGAAACTTAGTTCACTCAAAAAGGTTTTAAAATGAATTTCCAACCAATTTTACAAGTTGAAGTGTGCATTACGTTACTTATTCTTTATTTAAATAGTTAAGAGGTTTTACTACACAGTAAGCACATATTTTTATTTTATATTTTGAAAGTATGTATTTTGATGATTTTACAGAACTTAAGTTTGTTAAAAAGGGGTTAGAATGAATTTTAAATAAATCCCTAAAGTTCAGCTCACCTAAAATTCATCATTTTTTCAATAATAGTTTTAAAAGCATTTGTCTCAAAGTAATTATATATTTTTATTTTTCCCTAATCAGAGTATGAGTTGAGGAATCTGTAGGATTTAAGTTTGCCAAAAAATGAGTTGATTTGAATTTTCTATGTATTTTACAATTTTTCACATGTTGTATGTGTAGTTTTAATTATTTAAATTTTTGGGATAACAGTTGTGCAGTGAGGGCCTTGTTTTATAGTTCTATACTAAAGTTCATTATCTATGGGGTCTACAAAAAAATTTTCCATCTCAAAATGTGTTCTAATGGATTTTATATAGATTTTATAAGTGAGGCTAGCTCTGTGTAGAAAATTCACTCTCTCAGTCATTTTTTATGCAGTACGTGGGGCCCAGTTGTCAGCGAGACAGAGAGGAAAAGCAGGGCAGAGCACCGGTGGCCAGAGTTCCTTCTTGGCCTCACCGGCGGCGAATGGCGGCGTTCCAGAAGGGGTGACCAAAAAAAGAAATGGAGAAGTGGCTCATTATGAACCTATTGGCACTGGTTTCGGGCATTGCGGCGACTGGAGTCATGCCGGCGGCGAGCACGGGCGGCGGCCGGGTTTGGACGATGTGCCAAACTAGACTATGGCTTGATTTGTGCCAAGTTAGTTCATGCATAAGTACCCTCAAGTGTTCTACGTGCTTACCCGAGGGTGCAAGAGGCCTGGCGAGGCTTGGGCGATCCTGGCAACGCGAGGTCCGATCGGCAGCGGTGGCGAAAATGGCAGAGCGATGGTGGCAGCTCCACCCAGTCCTCGCCCTGCCAAAAAGAGGTGTGATATGGCGTGGCGATGCCTCAAGAATACTTTCGGTGCGAGGAATTAGACTGTGTCTCACCGGAGTGGGTGGAATCGAGGGTGAAACTTGGTGGTCGGAGCTGAGGAAGGCGACAACAATCTACCTCCTCAATGCACCATTCTTAGGGAGTGTTTAGGGGAAATGCAGGAGTGCCCAAGGTGATGTTGATGGCGCGACGGCTTGGCTCGCCTTGGTCTACAATGGCCAGAACGACGACGATGAAGCAGCGGCGACGCTCGGGGCGTGCTCCAGTCCATGGTGGGGTACAACAGCGTTCTTGCAGCTGCAGTGGAGGAAACATGATGATGTCAAAAGTGAAAATGCTCGGCATTGTGCGTTGAGTGTGGAACGTTAAAGAGAAAGGATGACCGTGGCTCCACCGGCTATGGCGACAGTCGTCGGCTTCCTGGCCGGCATTGAAGATGGAGGGGAAAAGAGAGACCGGTGCTCCTCTCCCTCGGTTTGCCCAGCTCAATTGTGAAGTGTGGCATTGGAAGTGGAGCTGGAATGGTTTTGAGACGTTGAGAGGGTGGCCACGGCGTGGACAGCACACGGCCATGCGTCGTCGGACTCTTGCGCGCGGTCGGGCTGGCTCCAACGTTCGTGGCCGGCAGGGAGTAAAAGACAATGGCTAAAATAGAGATGGAGGCTGCCATGTGGGTCCAGCCGTGGTACACTAAGCCATGGTGAGGAGTATGGGTAGGTGGTTAAGTGCACTTGAATTTTTGAATGTATTTTCAAATTATTTTTCATCTCTAACTTTGCAGCCCCATATCTTATTGTGTGAGTTTGGTAAATGGATGAAAATTTTTCTGAGGTAGGTAAGCAAACATAGAATCCATTTTCCTTGATTCCACCCAAAAATCACTAGTGGTTTGCCCTCAGAAGTTCAGCAAATATAGGGTATTTTGAATCTTGTTGGAATTTTTAGGGGTATTAAACTGTAGAGAAAAATTATATTTAATCCCGATATTTAACCTAGTATTTGAATAAATTATTTCCTATATAGTTTTGTGTGCATTTTAAAGACTTTTTAAGCAAGTTGCTTATTTTAGCCGTTAAGGATATTATTTAGCCCATATACTTGCCTATCCTGTCCAAAATGTTTGAGGCTTCATACCTAGTCGTTAATCTATACAAAAATTATATCAAGTTAATTATAATATTAGGCTCCTGCATAAATTTTTCCATGGTTTTTATCTAGCATGGTTTCTTTTGGATAATTATGGTCAACTTTCCTTTGTGTAGGTGTCACTTTTATGTATATGCATCTTAGTATGGTGTAGGGTCCTTTTTAAATCCCTAGTGATCTGAGAAGATGTTTTATGAGGAAATGAAAATTTCAATCAAAATAAGGGAGAGCTTGATGCACAAAGTTCAAATGTCAAACAAGTTTTATGCATATGCAGGTGCACAGGTTAAGTTGATACCCATGACCTAAGTTGGAAGTGTAAAATTCTGGGCCAGATAATTGGAATTCCTTATTTTTAGTTTGTCTTGACAAGATTTTTACTTAACCCTAGGATATGGGTATGTGACAATACTCTATTTTCATCGGCTAAAAACCAACTCATATGCAATCTTTACAAGCTGATGCAATGTCCAGATAACTCATCGGCTAAAACCCCGATGAAACCCTTAGTGGCAGCCAATAAGCAGGCTAGAGATTACGGTTCTAATCACGACTTAGTAGGTCAAACTGAACTGATGCAGCACTAAGTACGAAAAGAAACACAACATCTAGACAATCAAGCCTGCGATGATTTTCAGGGTGATAGATGCCTAAGCTAATCTAATCTAGTAAACAATGTAGTCGGTACCAGCAGAAACCCTAAAGCGAGAGACAACCGATAGAGCTAAATTGAGATACTAGGACTAGATCAATAGAGACATATGATAAATAAGCAGGCAAATGTGTTAACCAAACCGGAGCAATCCAAGAGATCGAATATACTGATGCAGCCTTGGACGAAGCCGACATAGCCAGTACAATTACCTGGGTCGGCGGGACATTCCCCTTCGCCGGAGATCGAAGCCGATGCAGCCCTGCGTCAGGTGCCATGTTTCGTCGGATGATAAATAAAGTAGAAAAGATAAAAGGTGGTGATGCGCCGAATTGTATTGATCACGAGATAAAAATTACTTGAACCTTAGGCTTACATATTTATACCCATAGGCTAACAAATATCCTAACAGATTAGGATCCAAACTTTCCCAAAGTTAAAAGGAAACAAACCGAATCCTTATTGGACTCTAACACACTTTCCTAACGATAGAATAGAAAGCTAACAAACTCTTCCTAATTAATAGATATAAGCCGCATTCTCCCTGAACTCGGTTTCTTCTGGATAAGACCTTCCCAAACCGAATCTAACAAAAATCCGACTACTGGAGATGTTGATAAAAGAAAACCCCCATCGGCCGATGCAGAACTCTAAGTTGATACTAGCTTTGAACCGATATGAACCTTGGGCCGATGGGGACTCCGGGGCTTATCAAATTCTGGTGTTAACAGTGATCCTATCAACGGGGCATGGAGGTACGACTTCTGCTTCAACAGATGCGCAGCTGCTACGCTTGCCTGAGGGGCTCACCATGATGGGTGCTTCTGGATCTGCTAGGCTTTGCTGGCTGCACAGTTCGGCGAGTTTTTGGGCCACCTGTTGGTCCACCTGTCTGGACACCTCTTCGATCTTCTGACTGTAGGCCGTGAGTTGTTGCTCCATAGCTGCTAGCTTTGCCTCCGTAGTTCGCTTACTCCTCATGCGACTCCTGGATGTTTGGATGTCCTCTTGGAATCCATATTTCCAGGGAACGACGCCTTTTCCTTGCGTTTGTCCTGGATGCTCAGGGTTTTGGAGTGCGGGCGTAAGCATGTCCTTCTCTCTATCGGGCTGGAATGAGCCTGAGGCAGAGGCCTCACTGCATCTCTAAATAGGCTAGCGGCTTCGCAAATCGCATCGCCAAAGATTAGGGAGCCATCGGCAGGATTGAGCGATCCGCTATGAGCGTAGTACCAATGCTTGGATAGTTCTGACCAGTCAGTTGTTGCCAGAACGATATCTCTTGCTATCAGATCAGCTTTCATTTGCTCCCATCTCAGCACTGTCTTTTGATAGCCGCCTGACCCTAGCTTGTGATGGTACTATTTTTTAGCTGCGTTGGTCTTGTTCTTCTCAATTAGCGTTTGCACTTGCTCTCCTGTCTTGTATTCCACAAAAGCCTCCCAGTGATCTCACATCTTTGGGAATTTGTCAAAGTCAGGGGTCTTGCCCTTCAGGATATACTTCTTGTGTAATTATTTCTTAAAGTTCCTGAACAACTCGGCCATCTTTTTATGCATTCATTCCTTCACCTTGGCATGTTCTGTCTCAGGGATGGTGAAGGTCTCTAGCATTGGGGACAATAGCTTCTCCTTCTCTATATCTGGGAGATAGCTTTTCTCATCCCCTCCTGTCCTTGTTCGTCACCAGTTCACTACGTTGATGGGCACGTGATATCTCACTACCAATCCGCTGTGTGCGACATATTTTCTTGCGGCCTCGGCTATGGCACATGGTCGACCGTCTTGTGCCACTTCAGTTATGATATGTCGACCCTCAATTCTCTTGGTGACACCACATTGTCTGCGTGCCCTCTTCTCTCCAACGGCTAGGGTGCCCCTATTCCCCTCATCGTTGCCCTCCTCGTTCCTCTCCTCGAGGAGGTACTAATGGGGATCCTCGTTCCCCTCCTCAACTACGAAGTAGTGGCTGCTCCCCTCTGCGATCTCATTGAAGAGGATCTGTTCGTCCGAACAATTTGCCATTTGATTGTTTTGCTTGGACGACTGGATAAGTAATTCTAACAAGAAAAAAATTATTTAGTTAATACATATATGATGTTAAGTCTGATATTTATGTAATGCATATGTACGTCGTTATGTGAGAGATAGTGACTCAAGATATTCTAAAACTTGTTCTATCGTTTGGTCGTGCTATCGTTTGGGCGTTCTATCGTTCGGTCGTTATAAAATAAAAACTATATGCAGTCCACAAACTAAAAGTCATTCTATCTCTTCTAAAAGTCATTCTATCATTCGGTCGTAAAAGGCGTTCTATCATTTGGTCGTTCTAAATAAAAACTATATATAGTCCACAAACTAAAATAAACTATCGTTCGGTCGTACAAACTAAAATACGGACCACAAACTAAAATACAGTCAATATACAATCAATATATACAGTCAATGTATATATTCACAGTTAAAAGGTATTCACAATTCACATTCACAATTCAGAAAATATCCATTCATATATTAAGTCAAAATTCACATTCACATTCACAATTCAAAATATCACAAATATCACAAATCAATTCACAAATATATATATCCCAAATATATACAGTACTTGGAATTGGACATATTTTTAGCAAAGTGCTAATTTACCAACTAACTGCCAATTGTAATATTTTTTTGAGACTACAAATATCTTGATCAAGGGATAAATGACATGACCATACCTTACAAAAAAAACATATTACACTACATACTACAAACATTTCACATTCACAATTCAAAATATCACAAATATCACAAATCAATTCACATTTATATATCCCAAATATATATCGTACGGCCAAATATCCAAAATATCACAAATATCAAAAATCAATTCACAAATATATATACAAATTTCATCCACAAGAATTAGGGTTCATTGATCGACACACACACACATACACACAAACACACACACACACACACACACACACACACACACATATATATATATAACACATGCGCATATATTTGAAAAAGAGAGTACATGCAGTGGCGGTGGCGTGTGGCGGTGACGGCAACGACGGGTGTGGAAGCGTGCGGCACGGCGACGGAGAATGAGGCAACTAGGAGATCGGTCTTACCTTAGGGAATGAGGCGACGACGAGATGACGGCGCGAGACGATGGCGGCGGCGACGGTTTAGGGCTCGGCACAAGAGGAAGACGAAGAAACAACTAAGTGTTTGGATGACAGTGCGCTCTATGCTACATATAGAATTAACATATATCCTATTGAAAAATATTTTAAATTCCAATAATCATATATAATTAACATATGCCCTATTGAAAAATATTTTAAATTCCAATAAACATATGGAATTAACATATGTCCTATTGAAAAATATTTTAAATTTTAATAATCATATATAATTAACACATGCCCTATTGAAAAATATTTTAAATTTTAATAATCATATAGAATTAACATATGCCCTATTGGAAAATATTTTAAATTCCAATAATCATATATAATTAACATATACCCTATTGAAAAATATTTTAAATTACAATAATCATATAGAATTAACATATGTCCTATTGAAAAATATTTTAAATTCTAATAATCATATAAAATTAACATATGCCCTATTGAAAAATATTTTAAATTCTAATAATCATATGATGATAGGTAGTTTCTTAGAGTTATGAGTTGTCACAGCTGTACTTTTTAGTTCAAGTAATTCTACGCCCAAATTCTAGCTTAAAGCCTTATCGCCGGGATATGATGCGCAGAAAGTATATTTGTCTTCCTCAACATTTATGCTCATCTTAGTTTCATCAATGACTTTACCAACATACTAACAAATGAATGTGCTAGCACGGATGGGATCCCAAGACCGCAGGCCCCAGCCACCCATAAACCATTGGAACGTGCTTCGCCAGCAATCCTGATGCGGTGCGGATGCCGACGAGATGACCAAGGTGACCTACTCCATCAATCCTGATGTGGCATTTGCTTCCTACTAGTTCTAGTCTACTAGTAGAGTAGAGGTATCTTTACCTGTTCTGAACAGCAGTTGTTCACACGCCAAATATGGTGTCTGAATAACTTTATAGCCAACATCTACCAAACTGCTACTATTACCATCAGTGCTGACTTGGCTAGAAAAGAGGTATACACAACAAAAATTCCTACTTTTCTGCCTTGGGTCACACCTAAAAGCCTGACTAGAAACTACTAACTACACATTTGATCGGCCAAAATAACCTGATTACCTGCACTATCCTGATGTTGCGATCGACAAGCAAAGTCATCTTGATACATCCACCATCATCCTTCAATCGCAAGGATTAAGTGCATTAAAGATTAAATAAAATCATGAAAATAAGGAGAATATATTAAAAATCTATTGAAACATATGGATCTTCAATACATTAAAAATAATTTACATCGTACATACAACAACCTAGCTAGGCATGTACATTTAACATAATTTAGTGCGTGATGGTTGTCCTCATGTACTTTCTCCTCACTAATGTCCCTTCGCTATGATCATTGCGTGAGTAAGGGGTGTCCTCATTTGATAGAAGGATGCTCGGGTCAACCATCATCACGAATGGAGGTTGCCCGTCAAACTGATCGTAATCTTTGTCAATCTTATCCTCGACTCCAATGATTTTTCTTTTGCCTGGGAGATCCACGTGGCGCTTTGGCTCATGTCCTTCACATAGAAAACTTGCCTCACATCATTGGCAAGGACGAAGGGTTCGTCCAAGTATCCAACCTTGTTAAGGTCGACCGTTGTCATCCCACTTGCATCAATCATACGCCTCCACCAGTCAGCCTAACCCACTGGCATCGAAACAGAGGGACCTTCAGTGGTCCATAGTCAAGTTCCCGTATGTCCTCGATGCTACCGTAATACGTGCTAATCGTATCATTGTATCTCATGACATCGATGCGAACAGAACTGTTCTGGTTCATGTTCTTTCTGTCTTGGGCCCATGTGTAAAATGTATACCCATTGATTTCATCTGCTTGGAATGTCGTGATTGAGCAAGATGGTCCCCTCACCAAGAAGGCTAGTTGTTGGTCAATGATCCCATTGCCCATAAGATGTTGTCGCAGCCAAAGCAAGAAAAGCATCAATGTGATGGCGTGTAATCTAGGCATCGGTCTTACCAATGTTTTCGGAGTGAACAATCGCCAAGTGCTCCTCAATGTAAGGAGCCGCCTAGGAAGATTGTTGCAAAATAGTCCAATGTGCTTTCCGGAATAATTCATTTTCTACGGTCATTATTGCCTTCCTTTCAATAGTCCCCTTCCCCTGTAGTCTCTCTTCATGGCTTGATTTGGGCACCCCGATTGGACGAAGGTCTTCAATAAAGTCTATGCAGAACTCAATGACCTTCTCTGTTCCATACCCCTTGGCGATGCTGGCCTTGGACGAGAACAGTTACGGACGTATTTCTTTAGAACACCCATGTACCTCTCGAAAGGTAACATGTTGAGTACAAATACAGGACCGAGGATACGGATGTCTTTGACAATGTGACATAGAAGATGCGTAATGACATTGAAGGAAGGTGGAAAAATCATCTCAAAGCTGACAAGACATTGCACCACATTATTTTTAAAGGCTTCTAATCTGTTTGGATCGATGATCTTCTCGAAATTGTGTTCAAGAAAGCACATAGCTTTGTTATTGTTGCTCGGACATTATCAGGAAGGATACCCCAAATTATAACAGAAGCAGTTGTGTCATCAACACATGGCAGTCATGAGACTTTAGGTTTGTGAACTTCTTCGCCTTTGTGCTAATTATTCCCTTTATATTCAAGGTGTATCCAGACGGCACCTTGATGCTCTCCAGGCATTCAAACATGCTTTCCTTGTCTGCCTTGCTCAGAGTGTAGCTGGCTAGACTCAAGTAATGGCTTCCTTTCTCCTTTGGTTTCGGGTGAAGGCCGTCGCGTTGTTCCATATGCTTGAAATCATTATGTGTCTCAAGTGTATCTTTCAACTTTCAATATACACCTAGGAAGCCCAGCAGGTTGATGCAAAGGTTCTTAGTGAGGTGCATCACGTCGATTGCGTGGCAGACATCCAAGACTTCCTAATAGGGTAACTCCCAAAAAATAGACTTCTTCTTCCACATCGCCGCGTGACCATCTTCAATTGCTATAGGTTGGCTGCCAGGTCCCTTTTCAAATACTACTTTCAGGTCTTTCACCATGGCAAACACGACCTTTCTGTTACGATGTTTTGGCTTAGTACGGTGGTTTATCTTCTATTCAAAATATTTGCCTTTCTTTTCGACAGGGTGGTTTGCAACAAAAAAGCGACGATGGCCCATGTACACAACCTTCTTGCAGTGTTTTAGATACGTACTTTCAGTTTTATCCATACAGTGGGTGCAAGCCTTGTACCCCATGTTTGACTGTCTGGATAGGTTGCCATGTGCAGGCCAATCATTGATGGTTACGAACACCAATGCTCGTAGGTTAAACTGCTCCTGTTTGTCCTCATCTCACACAGGGACACCTTCTTTCTTCCACAACAGTTTCAGATCTTCGACCAATGGTATTAGGTACACATCAATGTCATTCCTAGTTTACTTTGGACCTTGAATAATAATCGGCATCGTGATGTATTTCCGTTTCATGCATAGCCAAAGGGAGAGGTTGTAGATACACATAATAACAGGCCAAGTGTTGTGGCCACTGCTCATCTCTCCAAAAAGATTCATGTCATCGTACTTAAACCGAACCTTATGTTTAGTGCATTCTCTATGTCGATGTTTTGCCACTGCAACCCATCGGCGGGGTGTCTCAGCATCCTGTCTTGTTGGCATTCTTCTGCGTGCCAGTGCATCATTCTTGCATGCTCTTTGTTCCTGAACAAATTTTTGAGCTGTGGTATTATAGGAAAATATCACATCACCTTAGTAGGAACTCTCTTCTTCGAAGGTTGTCCGTCAACTTCGCCTGGATCATCTCATCTAATCTTGTATCAAAGTGCTTTACAATTCGGATGTGCTTCTAGGTTGTCGTACTCCTCACCATGATAGAGGAGACAATCATTCGAACATGCGTGTATCTTCTATACCTCCAGTCCTAGAGGGCAAACTAACTTCTTATCTCCGTACGTTGATTCCGGCAATTCATTTCCCTCCGGAAGAATGTTCTTCACGAGTTTTCGTAACTCGCCAAATGCCTTGTCACTGACACCATTTTTGGCCTTCCATTGCAAGAATTCCAGCGTACCCAACTTTTTGTGTCCGTGTTCGCAATCTGGGTCCGCCAACATACGCTCTAATTTCTACATCTCCTTTTCACCTTCGCAGTCCTCCTGTATATCGTGCAACATCTGACCAAGATCATCGGCACCGTCGTTATCTTCAACATCCCTGTCCGCCTTGCCTATTGTATTTTATTCAAATCCGCCATATTGTCCAAGTCCGGAATGTTGTCATCTTCTTCTTCATCTTCTTCCATTGGAACCCCTACCTCTTCGTGTGATGTCCAACAATTGTAGTGAGGCATGAATACCGACTGAAACAAGTGGGTATGAATAATTCTTGATGTAGAATACTTCTTCTGGTTTTTGTAATTTTTGCATGGACAACATATAAAGCCCTAGGCTTGTTGGCATTGGCCACACTCAAAAAATAATGCACGCCTTAAATAAACTCTGTCGACCGTCGGTCCGCGGTGTACATCCATTGCTGATCCATCTACTTGAAATGCACAAAATTCATAATAAAAATCCACGATTATACTTAATATATAATAATCTCACATACATATGTATTATACTTAATAAAATTAATTATTGTACTTAATGTACACGATGTACTTATTACTAACTAGGTTAACGATTTTTAAATTACCTTAGTTTTCTAATATTTTATCAAATTTTCTATATTTTCATTTGGTCATCTATTTTATAACATTTTTATCCATAGTTTTCTAATTTTAAAAATAATATAATTTTCCCTAAACAAATTTTTCCTCTCATTATTTTTCATAAATCTTTTTAGAGATAAAAATATATAGAAATATACCTACAAATGTAATATGCTAAGCATACATCATTAGAGGATGGAGTTCCTAATTTTAAAAATAAAATAATTTTCCCTAAACAAAGTTTCGTCTCTCAATATTTTTCCATAAACCTTTTTAGAGATAAAAGTATATATAAATATACCTACAAATGTAATATGGTAAACATACATCACTAGAGTAGAGGATGTAGTTGCTAATTTTGAGAAGTAAAATAATTTTCCCCAAACAAATTTTCTCTCTCATGAGACCTATTTAGAGATAAAAATATATAGAAATATACCTATAGAATTGTAATATGGTAAGCATAGATCAATAGAGGATGAAATTGTTAACCTTGTAGATCCCTCTGATTTGTATATTATCACCAAAAACAACTTCACAAAAAATTTTGGCAGCACCTTCCTTCTTCCAGCAAACCTTCGTAGAATGTGGGTCGAGCTGGAGGAGGAAGAAGAATTATAAAAAGCACCTATACTTTAGTCCCGATTTGTGTTACCAGCAGGGACTAAAGTTAAGATCTTTAGTCTCGGTTGGTGTTACCAACCGGGACTAAAGATCCTCGGTTGGTGGTACCAACCGGAACTAAAGATCCTCGGTTTCCTTACATATTCTGACAAAAAGTGAGCTGGAACTAAAGATGTCCCGGTTGGTGTTACTAACCGGGAGGAGGAAGAGGGAGAGAAGAAGCCGAGGTGGTGAGAGGCTAATGTGCTATCAGGAAATGTTCGTGATGGGCGAACGGTCTTCCATTAGGCTCACCCCAAAACTTCATTGTAGATTGCAAAATGGAAGACAATAACCCTCCATGTGTTGTTTTTAGTCAAATTTGCCACCCATCAGTTGGGCCAGAGGTAGGGACGTTCCAGGCCCCGAATCCCCTCGAGTTGATTAGGGACATGGGCACATCCTTCTAAGGCCGTAGCCTAAATAGAAAAAAACCATATAAAGGCCCAATTAATTGACAGGTCCACGATAAAACCCTAGCACAATCCACAGTCTTCCTTCCACAATTCCACTCCTTCCCATCTCACTCAATCTCAAATCAAATTGGCAGGGTAGTGATTAGGGCCAGTGGCGAGGTCCCCATGGTGCTTGCAATTAGGCTCGTCGACCACGCGTGTACGCTCCACCATCACGCCTTAAAGCCTTCAAGTCTAGGATAGTAGTGTTTAGGATGTGTTCTTTTTTTAAAAAAATAGAATGGTACATACATGCATGCTTTTCTTCAGCTCCTAGATAGAGTGGTTTAGTGATAAGGACATCCCATCGCTCGATACACACAACAACGCTCCATCCCCAACAATCATCCTACAAGGATAGATTACACGTGTCCATGCCCGTCAATTAAATCATGAGGTGAATTCGTTTCTTAACGTCAATAATAGTATTGCTTTAGATGAGATGCTACTAAATTCATGTGATATTTTGTCACACCCGGATTTTCGTTTGGGATTAAAAATTGCTAAACAATTCATTTCATAGAAATTAAATAAAAAGGCAAAATAATTTATCAAGTGAAATTAATAAGAAAATAAAAATTTCCTTTAAAAATCATGGCTGAAAATATTTTTTAATATTCTCCATGCCCTAAAGTATTCTCTTAAATCTTCCATGAAATTTTGGAGTTCTAGAAATAATTTTAATAATACAAAGAGAATTTCAGTAATTATTTAAATAAATAAATTAATCATTAAATGATATGGTTATATTTTTATTTAAATACTTTGAGTGTCCATCTTTTTTTCAAGATTTTTCTTGGGAATATTTGAGCACCGAAAATATTTATGAAAATTTAAAGGTCATTTTAACGATTAATTTAAAAGAAAAACAAATAAAAACCCCTCCCGCTCCTGGCCGCTTTTGACCCATTCCCTTCCAAAGTCTGGTTTAGCTCCCTTGCAACCCGCCGCGGCCGCCTCCCCTTCTCTCTCTCCTCCTTCGGCTCGCCTCAGCTTGCGGCCCATTTGTTTTTCGCCCTCGCGTGAAGTCCACTTTACCTCCCTGGTGGCCTCTCTCTCCCCCTCGTCGATAGGTGGGAACGGAGGCCCCACCTGTCACCTTTTCTCCTTCCTCCGATCGCCCGGCGGCCAAAGCCGCACCATGGCCATGCTCACGCCCCAGCAAAGCCGCGACCTTCCCCTCTTCCCATGCACACGTGGACCGACTCGCCCACGTCTGCGTCATCCTCATCACCCTCCTTCCCCATTTTCCCTCTCGAAGCCTCGCGCCGAAGCGCCGCCACCAGCGCCACGCCCGCGCCCCACTCCCCCACTTACCTCAAGCTCCACGGTCACGTTTTCTTCTCCCCGTGCCTGTAAAGCTTCTCCCTGAGCTCCCCTTTATCATTTCCCCAAACTTCCACACTCACTCGTGCATCGAAACCACCTCCTCGTTGTGAAACCGTGTTGCCACCGTCATCGGCCATGTTCAGCCGCGCGTAGCCGCCACCGAGCTACTCCGCTTACACCATCGGCATCACCTCACCACGCCGCATCCCGGCCTCCACCCCATTTCCTCCAACCACCGCCGAAACCTCACCTCCACCGCAAAACTCAAGCTGCCACCATTTTGTCATCTCCAGCTGCCGTTTGGCGCCATTCCTGGCCGCCTCATGCCCCACCACCGCCCCCATCGCATTTGCCGCTCCTCACTGTTCGCCGACCAACGGCGAGATTCCATCCCCTTCGCCCGGTGAGATTCCTTCCCTTGTCACCGTCGTCGGCCATTGTTTCATGCCTCTCTACGTCGGTTTTCTCCTCCCTAAACCCTCCTTCATCTTCCTCAGATCGAGGGCAAGCCGTCCATCTCTTCCCGAGCGCCATCATTCGTCGATGCGCCGCCGCTTTCCTCCGCCCGAGCTTCGCCGGCCACCGCTCTCCGTCATCGTGCCCCTTGGTGAGCTCCCCCTCTCCCTTCCCATCTCCTTCATCTCCTTTCGGCGCCTCCCATGCCACGGTAGCTCACCGCCGTCGTTGTCCGCCGGCCGGCCGCTGTCGCACACCGGCCCGCCTCTTTGCCCCGTCGGCCGCTCTCAGTCGCCTAATCCGCTCCGACCGATTTGGGCCATCAGATGCGGACCAGCATGGTCGTTTGCTACCGTGGACTTGGTCCATGGTAGGCCAGCCATCCTTGTGCAGCTGTCGAGTGGGGCCCGCCTTTGGTGGACTCGGTCCACACCCACCCCACTTCTACGCAATAACCCTTGATTTTCTTTAAATAGCCTAAAACTTCTAAAATTCATATATAATCCATACGAACTCCAAATTGGACCATTCAAATTGCATAATTCATCTAGAATTGAACTCTACATGTTTGTTTACTTTCCATATACTATTCACTTGATTTCTGTTATGGTTTTTCCACGTTTTGCATGCCAGCATGTATATTTTGCCGTTTTGAAAGTTCGCGCTCACAAAGAGAAGAAGATCGTTAGAAAAAGCAAGGCAAGTCACATTCCCCGTTGAAGCATGTTGAACCTACTTTATAAATGTTTTACTGATTGCAAATAAAATTGCATGTTTTTCGAATTACATGGGAATCAGGACTACATATCTTCTTGCTTGTGCAATATTTAATTGATGTCCATTCTTTGTCAACATCGGAGATTAATTTGACCAACTTGTGTCACTTACGTTACCTTGCTAGGATTATTTATGCTTACCCATGCTTAATTACCCCTAGCTCATCTAATGGAATAATCACATTAATTACTTCAGTATCTAATGAGCTGCGAGCCCGATACACCAGACCATGTTTTATTGGTCTTAATTGTTTAACTAAAATGTGACTTAATAGTGGGCTGTGGGTGCATGGTTTTGCTTGTTGTACCCATGACAATTAAAGACCGGTTCACGGAAAACACTGGAAGACTTGTAGTGTAGCTTTTCCCTGGGGGACGTACCTAGGAAAGGGTGGGCATAATGGAGTTCGGATGGACCAGGCAAGGTCTCTACGACTTTCGGATTCACCTAGGCACAAGGAAGGGACTGCCTACCCTGGATTTAGGGGTAAAGGTGAAACCTCAGTGTGCTATCGCTTGGTCAGAGGGAGTTATGCGAAGGGTCTTGTAATAATTTCCCCATTGCAGTACCATGTTGCTACTTCGGGCTTGGCATGTGTGGAATCGTGTCTTGTGAGTACACATGTGTGGAATCGTGTCTTGTGAGTACAGTTGTACACCTCTAGCCATAGTAGAACTATTCGAATAGTCGTGCCCATGGTTATGAGCTATTGACTAGAGTCACCGTGATTAATCCCACCTTTAATAATTTGACATAATGGAACCTATTTAGTTCAAGTGGGATGGTTAGGCCTAATCAATGTGGTTTAGTGTTGTTCAGTGGAGAAATAATCTTGACTTAATTAATCAACATTTTTATGTTTTAAAATAAAAAGGTTTTACAACCGTATATCTACAAAATAGCCCAAGCCTCTCTTTGTCCCCCTTGCACGTCTGCATTCGCGAAGTGGCTTGTTGAGTACGGTGGTTGTACTTACCCTTACTATTTCCCCCTTTTTCAGGAGTGTAGTGCTTCTGAGTCGAAGACAGAGTTAGAAGACCAAGGCTAAGATCTCAGTTGAGTTTTGCCTGTGGAGTGGAGCTGAAGCCTCGCTAGGATCGTATTTTTCCGCTGCTGCTTTTTTCTTTCGGGTGTGAGGACTAAGTGCCTCTTCTGTAAGTATTTTACGCTTTATTTACGTTTGGATCTATATATTAATTTATCATTTTGTGTACCCTAGCTGATTTCTGGACAGGGATTTAATACACAAAATAGTCTAGAAATTTGGGATAAATTTCTGGGCGTGACAAAGTGGTATCAAAGCCAACTCGACTGTAGGTTGAGCAAAATGGTCAAACCCTAAAGACAAGTTTTATGAAAACCCTATTTGCAAAACGTCTCCTCTCACCTTTTGGCAGTTCTTTGCAAATGGGTTATCAAATTTCTCTCCTTCCCCTCCACCCCTTTTAGTCATTGAACCTGGAGGACAAACCCAGTTGCTCGTCAGTCGGCGGAAGTCAAGCCTCAAGCTTCGAGCAGCCTCGAGTCTGCGTTTCGCGAAGATCAAGTGAAGCCTTTTCAGAGCTGACCTAAACCCAATCCTTCCCGAAAGTGTAGTATCCGTAGTTCATAGGTCATGTGTTGCTTGTTGTGTGTAGGTGTATTGTTTATATTAGTGGTGGTGATGTGACCATACTAGGTTGTTTGCCTAATCAACTTGAATAATAAAAGCCTACCCACATCAAAGTAGAAGGTAAGTGGGCTATGGTCTTACCTTTAGCAACCCCTCCCTTCCATCTCTTTCGTCTTGGCAGCAGTTGGTCGGCGCCAGAGAGAATGAGAACAACAACCACAGCAACACCAGCGGTAGTGTGTCGAGGTCAGAAACCATTGGGTCAGATCAGGTCGCAATCTACAGCCTATGCCAGAAACCCCGCTCTTGTTCAATTTCTGGTTCACCAAGACTAGGTGATGGATGCGCAAGGAGTGGATACATCAGGTGCAAAGTCAAATATGGAAGACGCAACAGTAGTACCAATGGTAGCAGATGCAAGCTCAGAATTGGAATCAAGATCAAATCCAGTACCTTCCAATGCAACCACCTGTGGCTACTGTCAGTATATAGCGGTGTCCCCAGCAACCAACACACGTAAGCCACCATCAACCTCAGAACCAACAAGTGTTACCTAAGGTAGTTATGGTGTACAAAGACAACTTTTTGCAAAGTGTTCGACCGCGCTTGGGATTTGTATGCCAATACACCGACTGATGATGAGGTGTCAATCACAAGAGGAAAGAAAGCTACACAATATGTTCAGGCAGATCAACTACTCGACAATAATTTTGGTGCACCACAGTCCAACTCTATCAAGAGGAAAGTGGCATGCTTCTTGTGTAAGGGAACAAGTCATGTGCTTAAGGACTGTTAAATGAAGTCAATGCTAGCAAAGGCGATGGAAGACTAAAGGACATCCTTGTAACCCATCCGTAAACTCCTGGTCAACAATAACGATAATAGTAACGATTTTTGCTCTTCAACCAACTCCATCTACATTGACATCCAACGGTGGTAAAATAACATTGTTAACAAAGTTCAAGAGTCCCTACAGGTTTCAGTTCCTATGTGAGCGTGCACGACCTCAAGAAGGTACCTCGTGATCAAGCAAGTCTAGTTTGTTTCAACGGTCTTGAGCTAGGGCAACGCCTCAACAAATGTTCGCTTTCGAAACCAAGACAAACAGTCCACTGATATTTCAATTGTAGGGAAGACAAGTAATTCCTCAAAAGGTAGTGCAATGCAAACTATCAACATCGTCAAGTCATCGACACTGTCTGTCAACGCCCCAACTTCCCTAGTCACCTCACCCAGAGCACAGACTAGTCAGGTCCAGCCCAAGGACACCAGGAAAGCAAGTGATACCCACCGTCACTAGAATGTGAAGCTTCCATCACAACGATTTGTCATTCAGAGTACCAGAAAAGGCTCTATTGTTCCACCGGCAACCGCTCCACAACTACATAACCAACACTAGCTGGGCAAGCCGTTCTAGGAAAAATAGTTGTCTAGTCCCACTACAAAAGAGATAGTGCAATTCCCTAGCTACACCCACCAATCAATGTCTCGAGCACCAGTTCGCTCGACTGTCGTCAACATCAGCCAGGCACCCCATGTTGTTTCACCTCAATAGCCTAGTGAGTAATCACAGGAAAGTGGCACCAACAATAGGAAGGTTTTGTCTATTTTAGCTACTAAGGAGATCGACACTTCTCCAAGGAAAATCGATAGTCAAGACAGCGCTCTTGTTGGAACCTCAGTCAATAAGCAATGGAAAGACAAGTCAACCATGTTAGGATCACAAAAGGAAAAAGTCATACCAATCAGAATTTCTACCAGCGAATGTCAACAACGGTCTACGAGTCTTTGATGTACAAGAACCACTCGTGACACCCAGAAGTTTCATGGAAGCCATGTAATACGAAGGGAATGTTGGACAAAGCAAGGGTTAGTCTATACACAATGATGGAACTAATCAACCAGGTCAAAATCATTGACAGATTCCATACCTATCAGCAATTCTGCTAGCAACGATCAACAACTGTCTATAATTGCTTGGTGTTCAAGTGTCTTTCTTGGTGCACAGAAGTTCCATTACAGTTATGTACTTGAGAAAGGAAGTTGAATAAGTGTACAAGACTGACAATTTTTATTCTCTCATGGTTCTTATGGAGTAGTCAAAAGGTGGATCGACTTGTGTATTTTACACCGTCAGGAGAAGCCTATAGTTTCTTTGTGGGGTCATTGCAGTTTCATGAAGACCAAATATGTAATTGCTAGAAAAAGGATTGGTCAATTAGTGATGTGAGAATGGTTAGACTGCAGTGGCACTCGACATGGCGAGATCTCTTTGAAGGGCAATGTAAGTGATACCTCATGAGAACAAAAAGGGCAATGAAATGGTTGAAAGCAACATCATAAAAGGATCATCAAAATTATAAGTGGTTGTAGTGGTGAGCATGGATTAATAATGGTTTATCCGTTTCAAGGCCACCATTATAGCCTTTGGAAAACCACCTCAGTGTTCCTTGAAAGACGACAAGGGAATTGCTTCATCACCCCTCCCTGGAGCAAATCGATGCAGATGTCAGGCCATAAAATACAGCCGCCGAGCATGTAACAGAGAATCATCCTATGAGAATCAGTTCTACTCAAGGCTTGAATGTGAGCTTGTTTTGGTCAAAGAGCAGAAACACTTGGAAACATCAAATGTAGTTTTCAGCGGACGTACAGATTTTGGTGTTGTGGGGAAAGCAACAGTAGAACTTATAGCCTATAAACCAAGAGGAGTCAGTAAACGATAAGCGGGAAAGTGAAATGTTATATCGTGGGAATAAAATTTTGAGCTTGATCCGTTAAGTGATCAATGTTTGTTTCAAGAAAAGAATATCAACTACACAATATGTTCAGGCAGATGACATCAAAATCAGTACAGAAGCGGAATAATCATGCTAGCAGTTACAACCAATGGAAAAGTTAATCAGAAGTTAGTATGTTCAAGAGTTGCATTAGAGTCATTCTTAGGTGGGACCTCCCGTCATCGTTTGAGTGTTGAGTTCCAAGCGTCCCTCAAATGAAAGTGCGCCATCATTGCTTCATTTCGATGGACCGATGAAGTATCCATTTTTCAAAGTCAAGGTTCTTTGTTAATCAAAGGACTATTGGACAATCTCAAAGATGGCAGTGAAATTGTTCATGGTCAAGCGAAAGCTTAACTACTTGGTTTTAAAGGTGAGCTCGAAGATGAGTTTAGTTATACCTTGTAACAGTTTGCTTGGAGGTTCAACCACGTGAAGCATGTTGGGTTGTAAACAAAGGAGCCAGTTGCTAGCTGTTAATACAACAATCCTAAGTTAACAGGTTCGAATCTAAGGCACACCCAAGCTGTCGTGTCAACAGTTCAACCTAGAGAAGCAGCATTAGGGAACAATCGCACTCCAGATGAAAGACCAACCGAGCAGCTTCTTCAAATACTTGTAGTTTGGATGAAGAGCAATTCACAACAAATTTGGAGTCTATGGCTCCACGAAAGTCAGTTATGAGGTCTCAAAAAAGTTCCACCAACTACTAGCCCACAGAATGAATTCTCAGATTATCAGATTTGTCAACATTAATTGTGTAATCCAAAGAAGGTAAGTACTTTGAGCCTTGTAATCCGGGTCAGGTTCAGAACAGGAAGGACCAGCCAGTTTAGTTTTGTGAAGCAATGGAAAACCAGGGTTGAATCCATTCAGTTCGGTCGTGCAAGTTTGATTAATCAATCGTTGCATAGGATTGGTCGGTCAATCAGCCATGGTGAGTCGGAAAGAAACCACAGAAGTCAGCAGACCAACCCCACCCACCATACCGTCCTTCTTTCTAGCCCCGAATCTCAGGACGAGATTCCTGTAAGGGGGGTAGATTTGTTACGCCCTGATTTTCGTTCGGGATTAAAAATCGCTAAATAATTCATTTCCAAGAAATTTAATAAAAAGGCAAAATAATTTATGTAGTGATATTAATAAGGAAATAAAAATTTCCTTTAAAAATCATGGCTGGAAATATTTTTGTAATATTCTCCATGTCCTAAAGTATTCTATGAAATTTTCCGTGAAATTTTGGACCTCTAGAAATAATTTTAATAATACAAAGAGGATTTCCGCACGCGCGTGGACTGGCTCACCCACGTCCGCGTCATCCCCATCCCCTCCTTCCCCATTTTCCTCGTGAATCCCGGTGCCAAAGCGCCGCCCCCGCGCCACTTCCGCGCCCCACTCCCCTGCATCCCCCGAGGTCCACGACCACATGTTCTTCTCCTCGTGCCTATAAAGCTTCTCCCCGAGCTCCCCTTTATCATTTCCTCAAACTCCCACACTCACCCATGCATCGGAACCACCTCCTTGCCGCGGGACCGTGTCGCCGTTGTCGCCGGCCATGTTCAACCGCGCGCCGTCGCCGCCCTAGCCGCCACCGAGCTACTCCGCTTACACCATCGGCATCGCTTTGTCGCGCCATATCCCGGCCTTCATCCCTTTTCCTCCAACCGCCATCGGAACCTCGCCTCCACCGCAAAACTCAAGCTGTCACCCTTTTGCCGTCTCCGGTCATTGTTTGGCGCCATTCCCGGCCGTCTCACGCCGCACCACCACCCCTATCGCATTCGCCGTATCGCGGAGAACCTGGGTCGCTCCTCACTATTCGCTCCATCCTCTTTGCCCGATGAGATTCCTCCCCTTGTTGCCGCTATCGACCATCATTTCCCGTCTCTCTACGTCGGTTTTCTCCTCCCTAAACCCTCCTTCCTCTTCCTCAGATTGAGGGCAAGCCCGTCCATCTCTTCCCAAGCGCCACCAGTCATCGGTGCATCGCCGCCTACCTCTGCCCGAGCTTCACCAGCCGTCGCTCTCCGTCGTTGTACCCCTCGGTGAGCTCCCCTCTTCCTTCCCATCTCCTTCGTCTCCTTCGCCGCTCCCGGGCCGTCACTACGCCGCCGGTCCCTATGGGCTAGGCGCCTCCATCGCCGTCGTCGGTCGGCCGTTGCCGCCCGCCCGCCCACCCGCCTCTTTGCCCTATCGGCCGCTCTCGGCCGCCCAATCCGCTCTGGATGATCGGGCCGTCGGATGTGCGCTTGCATGATTGTTTGCTACCGTGGACAAGTCCACGGTAGGCCGCCATCCTTGTGCGGTTGTCAAGTGGGGACCGCCTTTGGTGGACTCAGTCCACTCCCGCCCCATTGCTGACGCAATAACCCATATTTCCGTTAAGAAAATAATTAATAATTACGCAATAAATCGATTTAATCTCAAGAAATTCATTTAAATGGCCTAAAACTTATAAAATTCATATCTAATCCATATGAACTCCAAATTGGCTATTCAAATTGCAAAATTCATATAAAATTGAGATCCACAAGTTTGTTTACTTTCCATGTGATGTTTACTTTGTTTTCATTAGGGTTTTTCCTTGTTTTGCGTGCCAGCATGTAGATTTTGCCATTTCGGAAGTTTGCGCTCACGAAGAGAGGAAGATCATCAGAAGAAGCAAGGCATGTCACATTCCCCCTTGAAGCATGTTGAAGCTACTTTATAAATGTTTTACTATTTGCAAATAAAATTGCATGTTTTGCTAATTACATGGGAATCGGGACTAACGATCGCTTGCTTGTGCCATATTTAATTGATGTCCATTCTTTGTCAACCGGGTGATTAATTTAACTAGCTTGTGTCACTTACGTGACCTTGCTAGGATTATTTACGCTTAGCCATGCTTAATTACCCCTAGCTCATCTAATGGGATAATCACATTAATTACTTTAGTATCAAATGAGCTACGAGCTAATTACACCTGGCCATGTTTTATTGGTCGTAATTGTTCAACTTAAATGTGACTTAATGGTGGGATGTGGGTGTATGGTTTTGCTTGTCGCACCCATGGCAATTAAGGACCGGTTCACGGGAAACCCTGGAAGACTTACCGTGCTTACCATAAGCAGGAATGAGCAACTGCTGGACTTGTAGCGTAGCTTTTCCCTGGCTGACGTACCCAGGCAAGCGTAGGCGTGATGGAGTTCGGTGGACCGCGCAAGGTCTATACGGCTTTCGGATTCACCTAGGCACAAGGGGAGGCTGCCTACCCTAGATTTGGGGGTAGGGGTGAAACCTCAGTGTGGTATCGCTTGGTCAGAGGGAGTTATGCGAAGGGTCTTGTCACAATTTCCCCCTTGCAATACCATGGTGGTACTTCGGGGCATGGCAACATGTGTGGAATCATTTCTTGTGGGTAGAGTTGTACACCTCTGGCCATAGTAGAACTATTCAAATAGTCATGCCCGCGGTTATGGGTGATCGACCAGATTCACGTGGTTTAGCGTTGTTAAGTGGAGGAATAATCTTGACTTAATTAATCAACATTTCCATGTTTTAAAATAGAAAAGTTTTACAACCTCATTTCTACAAAATAGCCCAAGTCTCTCTTTGTCCCCCTTGCATGTCTACATTGTCGAAGTGGCATGTTGAGTATGGTGGTTGTACATAGCCTTGCTATTTCCCCCTTTTTTTCAGAAGTGTAGTGCTTCTGAGTTGAAGACGGAGTGAGAAAACCAAGGCTCAGACCCTAGTTGAGTTTTGCCTGTGGAGTGGAGCTGAAGCTCTCCTAGGATTGTCTTTTTACGCTGCTGCTGCTTTCTTTCGAGTGTGAGGTCTAAGTGCCTCTTCTGTAAATATTTTACGCTTTATTTATGTTTGGATATGTATATTAATTTGTCACTTTGTGTACCCTGGCTGATTCCTGTACAGGGATTTAATATACAAAATACTCAGGAAATTTGGGATAAATTTCTGAGCATGACATATTTGATGCTTAGGAACATGGAAGAGGATTTATCCAAGTCAGAGATAAAGACGTGTGGCGTAGTAACACCAAAGACGACAACGACTCCGATTGGGGATTCAGCAGACCACCTTGCATCAAAACGGGCATAATTCTCTCATATGGAGTCCGTTGGAGGCGAATGACCACTCTACGGGAAGCTAACGATGAGACCTTTCATTTGGATCTGGTCCCAGCTCCAAAATTGTCTTGGAACCTCTATGTGGTTGCAACAAGTCCTGCGATACTTACTTCGGCCAAATGGGCCTTGTATCAGTTTAGGGTCCGAGTTGGAGTTGTGTGTGCCCCTCACTGGTTGCCCACAAACCTAGCACGACCCCTCTCGTATTTAGGTCAGCAGCCGCCACCTAAGTTCATTAGGTTTTGCTTAGATTGCATCTACACGCACTTGTGATAGATTTTGCCTTGCACCGGACCAATAGGCTGCTGCTTTGGTTTGTGAAACCTCAAACGGTCATCGTACTTCATCTATATTTACAATTCAGATTGTGTTCTTCCTGTTCTTGCTTGTGTTCTTGGATTCGCTTGCAGAAATTAGACCTCGTGGCAAGGTCAACCGCATTCCGGCGAGGTTGATAACCATCGGAGTGGTGGTGTAGCGATTGCGAGGGTTTGATCCGTTCGGACCAGAGCCTTGAATCGCCAACATCGAGATCTCCACCAATCCAACCTATCTAACCTTTGAAAGATCAGGACCTATTCCCCTATTAGCTGGCAGAGCATCAGGTTTCCCGTTAGGTAATTTTTGATCTTCCTGTTTCATTACCTAGAGTCCAGAGAACCAAAAAAAAAATTCCCCACCCATTACCCCTTGCACCTTGCAATTTTAATTTCAGTGTGGCTTTGTTGAATTTGTGTCCTTAGTCGAGTCTTGTTGTTGGTTTATATCGTATTTGTGGTTGAGTTCGAGTCCTTGTGGAATTCTTGTCTTTGCTTCCACCCGAGTCCACCTCCTTCCCATAACCTTAGTCGGTTTCTACTCGATTTCCACATAGGTGTCCTAGATCTTGTCCAAGCTAGTCACCGCCTATGTTTTCTTGTTGTCCTAGATACCCATGCTTCCATTTTCATCATCATATATCACGGATTGGAGTCCATCTTGTGCTCTAGTTCGACACACAGCAATGTGCCATCTTGTGGGTGCGAAAATTTCCGAAAGGGCGACAGTGTTCAGTAAACAGCCATAACTTTTGCATACGAACTCTGATTTGGGCTTATTATACGCTGTTGGAAAGCTAATGAAAAGTTACATTTAATGAAACCTGACTTTGCCTGGTCCAAAAAATTTTAGATTTCCCAAATTTGGCTTCTTTCTGCCCTAAAATTGCCCCACAAGTTTTGTGCCTTTGTTCCCCTTATTTGATCACCTCGCTGTTTCTTGTGTCCTGCCTTTTTATTTTTCCCACTATTACTATTTTTGTTGTCCCTTCCTGTTTAGCCTTGGCTGACCAAGTTGTAAAGAAAGGGGAAAAAAGAACAACAAAAGCCAAGTATCCCCTTTTTTTGTTACACCTGTGTCCTCCCCTCCCACCTTTAGTTTATTCCACTTGCTTGGACTTCACCGTGGATGCGTTTAGGCCAGCAACTGCGACAAATACTATGAACACTTATTGAGCTCTATAAGAACACTTGCAAGCGTGGGTAAGACACTTGACGGGTTGCATCCACCTCATGTTCCACCACACCTAGTGGCATTGCATAGGATTTTTCTTTTGCTTTACTTCTTCTCTTCCTGTTGACATGGTAGACGACAGCGATACTCCTCAATCCAACTTCAACGAGTGTGTCTCATGAGCGGATCTCATAGTTTATCAACGCGAGTTGGCTCAATCAATTGAGCAGCTACAGGAGCAGTTCGAGCTGTCCCTCACTACCATTACCGCTTGCATGGCAAATATGGAGGCACAACTAGCACAGCAGCGACAACCTCTCCAGGATGAGGATGAGAACGTCGGTGATATTGACAATGACAATCTCTTCGACAACGCCAATGATGGTAATGACTTTGACGTCGATGCAGGCCGTCCCAACCATAATCAGAACCGCAGCGGCAACCATGGAGGCAGGCATGGTCATGGTAATCGCCACGCATGAGGTAACAATGATCCATACTCCAAAGTTAAATTTTCAGTACCTCCCTTTTCTGGAACATATGATGAAGATGCTTACTTAGATTGGGAGATGTTGGTTGAGCAAAAATTTAATTCTCATATTGTGCCTGAGATCCATCGTGTTCAATTAGCTACTAGTGAGTTTACCGGTTTTGCTCTTCTATGGTGGAACGAGTTAGTTTCTGTCGGCACTAACCCTCAAACTTGGGATAGATTAAAATGAGCAATGCGTACTAGATTTGTTCCTCCCTTGTACAAACGTAACGTGCATAAAAAATGCAGCGCCTTAATCAAGGAATTAAAGCTATTGAGGAGTATTATCAGGAGTTGCAAATTGGTTGTTCACGCGTTGAGATAGAGGAGGATAATTAGGGTAAAATGGCTTGTTTTAATGGCGGCTTATGGCGTAAAATGGCTTATGGCCACAGCCTCAAACAATTAAACAGGTACGTAGTTTTCTTGGTCTTGCAGGATTTTACCAGCGGTTTGTGAAGGATTTCATCACCATTGCCGGCCCATTGAATGAATTGACCAAGAAAGGAGTTGCTTTTGCTTGAGATCCTTCTCAAGAACAAGCTTTCACCACACTAAAAGACAGACTTACGCATGCACCTCTCCTTCAACTACTCAATTCCGATAAGACTTTTGAGTTAGAATGTGATACGAGTGGTATTGGAATTGGAGGTGTGCTACTACAAGAAGGTAAAATTGTGGCTTATTTTAGTGAGAAATTGCATGGTCCTTTGTTGAATTATTCTACTTATGATAAGGAATTGTATGCCTTAGTGCGTGTGCAACATTTCCTTTGGCCTAAGGAGTTTGTTATTCATTAGGACCATGAATCTTTGAAGAATATTCGTAATCAAACAAATCTAAATAAATGGCATGCTAAGTGGGTTGAAGGGTTACGTGGAGGCTACGCTAGCCGAAAACAAAACTTTTACCGCGCAAACCAGGAACACTTGCAAGTAAGGGCCGATAGATCGTTACCGATTGGAGTAGAGTGCGGCGGAATAGCCAATCGGGGCAATCCGATCCGGAACGGTGTAGCCGATTCCCGGAGACATGCCGATTCGCCAATCGGCCGATTCGAGTCGTCCGGCGCGTTCTCACGCCTCGCTCCGATGCTCCCGACCGCGGCCGACGATTCCACCACGGCCCGATCGCTTCGATTGCGGCCGATCGAAGCCGATCAACGGCCCGCGCAACGTAGCAGCGCCTCTACCGGTATCCACACGTCAGGGGACGAACGCCGAACACCCGTGTGCTAGCACGCGATGCAAGGCTAGGGTTTGGCTCGAAGGTGGGGAGGGTTTTCGTGGAGATTGATCTCGGCGACTTCACATTGCACGCGATGTAATTGACGTAACGTAGCTCTCCACCCCTCCCTCCTTTATATAGAGTTGGCCGACCGGGACTAGTGACCGATTAGGACTCTATTTTGAATCGGATCTCATCCGTATCTCATAGAGTTGGCCGCCCACACGTCGTAAGCCCATAGGACTCTATCCGATCGGATCTCTATCCGATCGAGCCGTATCCGAGTCCAACTCGAATGCCTGTTCTTATCCCCTTAAGCGTGCGACCACAGAGGTTCAGGTATACTCGGTTTCGGCTATAGTCTAACTTAGCCGATCGTCGGCTCGAGTCTAACTCGCCCGACACACCCAGCGGCGCCTAGCGGCACATATTGACACCATAGTATACAAGAATAATATCGGCTCGAACCTGTAATGTGTACACAAATCCCTTTGCCTCACGATACCGGTTAAGCTATAGGCAAGATGTGTGCCATCCTTTCAATAGCTTAACCATTCACTCGAACCGTATTGGATTATCCGTACGTTGATTGACTCCTCAATCAACTTAGCATGGCCATGCATTTCCATAATCCATTACCTCGAGGGCCCGAGATATCTCTCCAAAGGAGGGGCAAATTCCATCTTGATCACTCACATCCCACTCCATGTTTTATAGCAAACCCGAAAACTACCTTTATAACTACCCATTAC
Source organism: Oryza australiensis (assembly GCA_019925245.2). NCBI lineage: Eukaryota > Viridiplantae > Streptophyta > Magnoliopsida > Poales > Poaceae > Oryza > Oryza australiensis. Next base: position 70,439 of record JAIFGZ020000299.1, read on the forward strand.
GGAATAGCGTTTGGTAGTCCCAAAGTAGGCTACTACACATGTTGGAATCCATGGTGATCTCGAGGTCTAAGGACTTTGTACCAACACTACTCGAGACCAACTAATGGCACATTAATTCCTGTAGTGTCTCATGGTGGGTCTATCCAACAATGTGTTCTCTAACACATATGTCCATGTTTATTGATTTGGTATCTCCATACTCATGATCTATGAGACATGATCATCAATCAATAAACATGCCGATCTTAGAATCATATTTGTTCCAACAATATGATATGTGATCAGGGATCGTTTAGAAATAGATTCATACATAAAGAGTCTCATAAATAAGTCACGTACTTATTGATCAATACAAGATATCTATTTCATGGAACTGAATAACACTTTATTCATTTATACATAAACATTGACGTGATATCCAACATCTCCATGTTGCCTCTAGGGCATATCACTAACAGGTTGAATTTATTGAGTCATTTCCATACATAATTAAGCATAAGAAAGGGAAAGACAATGTCATTGCCGATGTTTTATCTAGACGCTATACCTTGCTGTCTCAACTTGTGTTAACGTCAAAATTTGGTATGCCCCGAAGCCCTCATTGGCTCAAGGTTCAAATCGGCTTGGAGCCAGTATCGGCTTAGAGTTTTGGTTAGCCGATGGGGATTTTCCCTTATCAGTATCTCCAGCAATCGGATTCTTATCAGATTCGGTTAGGGTCTCTGCCAATACTGGCTAAACTGTTTACTAGATTAGATTATTTTAGACATCTACCAGCCTGAAAATTAGTCAAAGGCTTGATTGTTTAGATGTTGCGTTTCTTTTTATACTTAGTATTGCATCAATTCAATTTGACCTACTAAATCGTGATTAGAACCGTAGTCTCTAGCCTGCCTGATGGCTACCAATAAGGGTTTCGTCGGGGTTTCAGCCGACGAGTTATCTAGACATCGGCATCGAGTCGGAGTCGCACAATCGGCGTCAACGGATCGGTTGCTTTGATTATCGGCCTATCGTCCGATATGATTTATGCTCTACTATTTTGCATATCTTGTCGGTGGCGGACCAAGCGGGCACGCCTCCTATGATTCATCAATTTTAGGACTACACTGGAGCTAAGCAGATCTCTCAGACAGCGTGTGATTCGACGTCAACACATCTTGCGGCGGTACGAATTTGGCGTCAACATATTTTTGGCATGCCCAGTGGGACCGTGTTTTGGACAGCATATCTTTTTACACGACTCGGCAGACCCATAATTCCAACAAAATGTCTAATAAAGAAGTCAGAGCCAAGGAGGAACAGTCAATTGAGCCGATGTACGAGAAGAAGCTTCAAGAGATGGTTGATAAAATTGTTCATCGTGCTATGTTTGATCAATCTGGAGCTTTGGTGAGTACGTTGCATGGTTTGATTGAGGAGATTGTTCCTAAACTAGTTGATCAGAAAGTTCAGCCTGGGAAGCAAATTGGTGAGCAATCTCGACACTATCGGCAACAACAAAATTGGCTCGGGGGGCAAGTTGATCAATATCAGTATGAAGAGCCACATCAGCAATATTGACCAGAGGAAACTCAAAGGTATCTGTCCAAAGAGGATTGGGCCGATATAATTGTAAAGGTAGCAGTTTGGAATTAAACGCAAAGATCAAATTTCTGTGTATCGGCTGCCATATCCTGAGTGGTTTGATAGGGTTCCACTTCCAAGCCGGTACAAGGTTCCAGATTTCTCTATGTTTTCACGGCAGGATGGTGTCTCTACAATGGAACATATTTGCTAATTCTTAGCTCAATGTGGGGAGGCATCGGCTGAAGAAGCTCTGAAAGTTAGACTTTTTCGTTATCTTTAACTGGATCGACCTTCACTTGGTTTTTATCATTGCCACCAAATTCTATCAGAAGTTGGGCCGATCTTGAGAAGCAATTTCACTTATACTTCTTTGCTGGGGTTAGTTAGTTGACACTTGCAGATTTGATATCAGTTAAAGAGCAAGAAGGAGAATTGGCTAGGGAATACATTCAGAGGTTTCGTAATGTTTGCAACCAATGTTATAGTTTGAGTCTAAGTGATGAGGAGCTAGCAGATCTTGCATTCCAAGGGTTATCGGCAGTTATCAAAGATAGATTTTTCTTCCATGAGTTCGGCAGCCTGGCTCATCTACTACAGAATGTATCGGCTTACGAGAGCCGATGCCAAGAAGAAGAGAAGAAACAGTTTTGGGGTGATCAAGGCAAGGATAGTTTTGAAGTATGACTTCTCATACTCCAAAACTGGGGGCATGTGTTAACGCCAAAATTTGGTAAGCCCCGTAGCCCTCATCGGCTCAAGTTTAAAATCGGCTCAGAGCCAGTATCGGCTTAGAGTTTTGGTCAGTCGATGGGGATTTTCCCTTATCAGTATCTCCAGCAGTTGGATTCTTATCAGATTCGGTTCGGGAAGATCTTATCCAGAAGACATCGAGTTCAAGAAGGATACGGCTTGTATCTATTAATTAGAAAGAATTTGTTAGCTTTCTATTTTATCTTTAGGAAAGTTTGTCAATGTCCAATAAGGACTCGGTTTGTTTCCTTTTATCTTTAGAAAAGATTGAGTCATAATCTGTTAGGATCTTTGTTAGCCCGTGGGTATAAATATGTAAGCCCAGGGTTCATGTAATCAATCCTCACGATCAAAACAATTCGGCGCATCACCACCTTTTACCTTTTCCACTTTGTTCATCATCCGGCGAGACTTGGCACCCGACGCAAGGCTGCATCGGATTTGATCTCTGGTGAAGGGGTAAGTCCAAGGTCCCGCCGACCCATGTATATCATATCTATCTTTAGTTTCATTACTGTTCATAAACACATCAGCTTAGTTAGGACTTTCTCGGTTAGGTCTGCTATTCTGATCAAGTCGATGTTTATGTAAACGTAATGTCGCTTCATGTAGATTTGTTATATCCATCACATTAGAGAGATCTATCGGCTCCTCGAGTAGTATATTATCATATACAAACTTGTGCTGCATTAGTTAGGTCTGACCTATTAGATTGTTATCGATAATCTAAGTCTTGTTAAGCCCATAGGTTCATGCTAATGTTTCACCAAAAGGTTAGCCGGTCATATCATATGTCTCTATTAATCTAGTCCTGGTATCTCAATTTAGCTCTATCGGCTGTCTCTCGCTTTAGGGTCTCTGCCGATACCGACTAAACTGTATACTAGATTAGATTATTTTCGACATCTATCACCCTAAAAATTAGTCAAAGACTTGATCATTTAGATATTTTGTTTCTTTTCATACTTAGTGCTGCATCAATTCAGTTTGACCTACTAAGTTGTGATTAGAACCGTAGTCTCTAGCCTGCCTAATGGCTACCAATAAGGGTTTCATCGGAGTTTCAGCTGACGAGTTATGTGGACATCGGCATCAGCTGGAATCACACAATCGGCTATCAACAGATCGGCTGTTTTGATTATCGGCCTATCAGCCGATATGATTTATGCTCTTCGTTTTTCATATCTTGTCAGTGGCAGGATCAAACTGACTGGCACGCCTGCAATTCATCAATTTTAGGACCTGCACTGGAGCTAAGCAGATCTCCCAGCCAGCGTGTGATTCGACGTCAACACATCTTGCGGCGGTACGAATTTGGCGTCAACAACTTGACCATAAGATTTTTGGTTTGGAGACAATTAAAGGGTTATATGCTGCTGATTTGGACTTTAAAGATGCATTTGAAAATTGTAGTGAGGGGATAACTTGGAATAAATATATGCTATCTGACGGATTGCTATATCGTGCTAACAAGTTATGTGTTCCGACAAGTTCTCTTCGTCTTTTGTTGTTGTAGGAGGCACATGGAGGCAGCTTGATGGGTTATTTTGGTGTGAGAAAATGGAGGATGTACTGTCCACAAACTTCTTTTGGCCTAGGATGTGACGGGATGTTGAGCGCTATGTCTCCCGATGCACTACTTGCAACAAAGCTAAGTCCCGACTCAACCCGCATGTCTTTACATGCCTCTTCCTCTTCCTAGTTTTCCTTGGGAAGATATTTCTATGGATTTTGTGTTAGGATTACCTAGGACAAAGAAGGGGAGGGATAGCATCTTTGTTGTTGTTGATCGCTTCTCAAAAATGGCACATTTTATACGTTGTCATAAGAGCGATGATGCTACTCATGTTACTGATTTGTTTTTCAGGGAGATTGTTCGCTTGCATGGTGTGTCAAACACCATTGTTTCAAATCGTTATGTGAAGTTTTTTAGCCACTTTTGGAGGACACGTTGGCACAAGCTTGGAACCAAGTTGCTGTTTTCTACTACATGCCATCCTCAAAAAGTGGATAGAAAGACCAATTTGAAGCATTAGGAAGAGTGTTTACCTCACATCGAGTTTGCTTATAACAAGTCGGTTCACTCCACTACCAAGTTAAGTTCGTTCCAAGTGGTATATGGCTTTCACCCCCATGCTCTGATTGATTTGCTACCATTGCCACCTTCTGAAAAATTGAATTTTGATGCTAGCACACGTGCTGAATTGTTACTTAAGATGCATGAATGTACTAAGGCTAATATTGAGAAGATGAATGAAAAATATCGTGCTTATGGTAGCCGGGGTCAAAAATATGTTATGTTTGAACCGGGTGATCTTGTTTGGTTGCATATATGTAAAGACTGGTTTCAGGAGTTGAGAAAATCTAAGTTCATGCCTCGTGCTGATAGTCCTTTTCGTATAGTTGAAAAGATTAATGATAACGCATACAAACTTGAGTTGCCTAAAGATTTTGGGGTTAGTCCCACATTTAACGTTTCAGATTTGAAATCCTACTTGAGAGAAGGAGATGAGCTTGAGTCGAAGATGACTCCAATTTACGAAGGGGAGTATGATGACGACATCCCATCACTGGATACACACAACAATGGTCCATCCCCAACAATCCAACTACAAGGACCGATTACACGTACCCGTGCCCGTCGATTAACTCATGAGGTGAATTCATTTCTTAACGTCCATAATAGTATTACTTTGAATGGGATGGTACTGAGTTCATGTGATATTTTGATGCTTAGAAACATGGGAGAGGATTTATCCAAGTCGGAGATGAAGACGGGTTGCGCAGTAACACCAAAGACGACAACGACTTCGGTTTGGCATTTGGCAGACCACATTGCACCAAAACGGGCATAACTCTCTCATACGGAGTCCGTTGGAGATGAATGACCACTCTGCAAAAAGATAACAACGAGACCTTTCATTTGGATCTGGTCTCAGCTCTAGAATTGTCCAGGAACTCTCTGTGTGGTCGCAACAAGTCCTATGATACTTACTTGGGCCTAATGGGCCTTGTATCGGTTTAGGGTCTGAGTTGGAGTTGTGTGCGCCCCACTCTGGTTGCCCACAAAACTAGCACACCCCCTCTCGTATTTAGGTCAGCAGCCACCACCCAAGTTCATTAGGTTTTGCTTAGATTGCATCTACACATGCTTGTGTTAGATTTCGCCTTGCATCGGACCGATAGGCTGCTGCATTGGTTTGTGAAACCTCAAACGGTCATCGTACTTCATCTATGTTTACAATTCAGATTGTGTTCTTCCTGTTCTTCCTTGTGTTCTTGGATTCGCTTGCAGGAATTAGCCCTCGTGGCAAGGTCAACTGCATTCCGGCGAGGTTGATAACCATCGGAGTAGTGGTGTAGCGATTGCGAGGGTTTGATCTGTCCGGACCGAAGCCTTGAATCGCCAACATCGAGATCTCTCCACCTATCCAACCTATCTACCTTTCGGAAGATGAGGACCTATTCCCCTATTATTTAGTATAAGTATAGAAATATCGTGTATTATTTTTTGTCCCTAGATCTCATGGCTTAAGGCCAAAAAAATTATCATTTTGGTTCAAATGAAAGAAAGGACGCATAGGAATCCCTACCTCATTATTTCTTTGATTTGAATCACAGGATTAATAAAAAGAAATAATAGAAAAAATACAGGAATTTGATAGAAATTAGGGGTTGACAAAACGCTCAAGCTCGTAGCTAGAATCAACTAGTATCAAGATGTGCTCAGATTGTCTTGGATTTATAGTCATAACAAGTTAACCCAAGCCAAGTTGAAGTTCTAGCTCATGATTTTAACGAGCTAGCTCACATGCTATAAGGCGCGATTGGTGGCGAAAGGTTTTAAACAGATTCAATGTGTTGGTTATGATGAAACCTTCTCGTCCGTCGCAATGCTAAAGTCTATTCGGATTATTCTAGTGATCGCTGCATATTTTGATTATGAGATATGGAAAATGGATGTCAAAACGGCTTTCCTAAATGGAAACCCAAGCGAGGATGTGTATATGATACAACCTGAAGGTTTTGTCGATCCACAATCACTTGGAAAGATATGCAAGCTACAGAAATCCATTTATGGATTGAAGCAAGCATCTCGGAGTTGGGATATTCGTTTTGATGAGGTAATCAAAGGGTTTGGTTTGATCAAAAATGAGGAGGAGGCATGTGTTTGCAAAAGGTCAGTGGGAGCGCAATTGTGTTTCTAATCTTATATGTGGATGATATATTGTTGATTGGAAATGATATCCCTATGAGTCCTCATTGAAAAATAGTTTCTCCACGAAAGACTTAGGGGAGGCACCATACATTCTGGGCATTACGATCTATAGAGATAGATCTAAGAGGCTAATTGGATTAAGCTAAAGTACATACATTGGCAAGGTGTTGAAGAGGTTCAATATACATGATTCCAAGAAAGGTTTCTTACCAATGTCGCATGGCATTAATCTCAGCATGAATCAGTGTCCTAGGACACCTGATGAGCGGAGTAAGATGAATATGGTTCCATATGCTTCGGCAATTAGATCCATCATGTATGCTATGCTTTGTATATGTCCAGATGTATCGTACGCTTTGAGTGCTATGAGTAGATACCAATCAGATCCTGGAGAAGGTCACTGAATAGCCGTAAAGAATATCATTAAGTACTTGAGAATAACTAAGGATATGTTCCTAGTCTATGGAGGTGAAGAAGAGCTCGTTGTAAATGGTTACACTGATGCTAGCTTCCAAACAGACAAAGATGACTATAGATCGCAATCTGGGTTCGTGTTCTGCCTAAACAGGGGCGCAGTCAGCTAGAAGAGTTCCAAGCAGGACACTGTTGCTGATTTTGCAATGGAGGTCTAGTACATCACTGCTTCTGAAGCTGCAAAGGAGGCTGTTTGCATCAAGAAATTTGTTTCTGAGCTGGGTGTGATGAGCAGTGTAGCTGATCCAATGTCCATCTATTGTGATGACAGTGGAGTCATTGCACAGGCTAAGGAGCCTAGATCACATCAGAAATCTAAACACATTCTTTGGTGATACCATCTCATCTGCGAGATAGTGGATAGAGGTGACGTAAAGATATGCAAAGTGCACATGGATCTAAATATTGCCAATCCGTTGACAAAGCTGCTCCCTCAGCCGAAACATGAGGCACATACTATAGCAATGGGTATTAGATACTTATATATATGATTGACTCTAGTGCAAGTGGGAGACTGTTAGTCATATGACCTAGAGGCAACATGGAGATGTTGGATGTATTAATGAATAAACTGTTATTCTGTTCCATGAAATAGATAATTAGTATTGATCAATAAGTATGTGACTTATTCATGAGACTCTTTATGTAATATAAATTTATTTCTAAATGATCCCTGATCATATACCATATCTATGGAATGAATATGATTTTAAGATCAATATGTGTATTGATTGATGATCATGTCTCACTGATCATGGTATGGATATACCAAATCAATAAAAGTGAACACATGTTAGAGAACACGTTGTTGGATAGACCCACCTTGAGACACTACAGGGAATTAGTGTGTCATTAGTTGGTCTCAAGTGATGTTGATGCAAAGTCCTTAGACCTGAGATCATCATAGATTCCAACATGTGTAGTGGCTTACTTGGGAACTGCCAAACGCTATTCTGTAACTGGGTAGTAATAAAAATACTCTTCTGGTTTGCTATGAAGCATGTAGAGGGATGTGAATAATTAAGATGGAATTTTCCCCTCCTATGGGAGAGATATCTCTGGGCCCCTCGATGTAATGGATTATGGAAGTGCATGGTCATGCCGATGTGGAGTAAATCATCATATACATAACACAATACAGGATCGAATGAATGATTAAGCTCATGATACGATGGCATGAGTCTTGCCTATCGCTTAATTGATTCATGAGCAAAGGGATTTGTGCACACATTACAGGTTCAGCTGATATGATCTTTGTGTATACTTTGGTGTCAATACGTTCTGCTAAGGGCTGCTGTTGACAGGGTCAACCGAGAGGTGTTCTCGTGCCGGGACCAAGTGTACACGAACCTATTGGGTTGCACACTTAACGGGTTGGAACAGACATATGAGTTTGACTCGGATACGGCTCAGTTCGAATAAGATCTAACTCAATATAGAGTCCCAGTGGGCTTACGAGTCCGGTCGGCAAACTCTATATAAGGAGGGCAAGGGCTGGAGATCGAGGAGTACAACTTCTAAGCCGGATCAACTTCTCCACAGAAACCATACTCCACGTCCGAGCCAAAACCCTAGTCGTGCATCGTGTGCTAGCACACGGGTGTTCGGTGTTCCTTCCCTGGATGTGTGGATACTGGTAGAGACAATGCTACATTGCGGTGTAATCGGTGACATCGGAAGATCTCCAAGTTCCAACTAGTCGAATCCATTATCGGTAGTTGGAAGTCGGACTGGTCAGGCGAATCGGCATTTCGGCGACAAGATCGAGCGAATCAGACTCGACGGTCTAAGGTCGGCGAGGTCGGGTGAGACGGTCTGAGGTCAGGCAAGGCAGTCCGAGGTCGGCAAGACATCCTGACGTGTGTACGTTGGGTCGGCTACTCCAACGTAGTGCTTTCGCTGCACTGCGCGTCTTTTGGTAACATTTTATAGACCTTTACTTGCAAGCTTTCTTGGATTACGGTAGAAAATTTTATTTTATGCTATCGTAGCCTATGCGTTATCCCATGCTTCATCCTAAAATATATGGGATTTTGGTTGGATAGGATACATCTTAGTACTACGAATCTAGATACGCTAGGATGTATCTCATCTAACCAAAATCCCTTTATATTTTAAGATGGAGGGAGTATATACTAGCAACACTTGGTTAGACCAACAGGATTAGGGCTTTTACTCGTGTGTAGGAGGGTCCAAACTTATATAAACATCTTTGCCTCCCCTCTCTTTATCATAATCTCATATATACCCTGGTATCAATGTCCTCCATACTCCCAAAATACCGTTGTCGGGCATATATAGCCCATCGACAATGATGCGTCACGTAGGAGACTTAGTGCTTCAAGGTTTCGACAAGATGGATTTAAGAGACTCATTCTATGATCGCCTTGTCCAATGACTCCTTCTATGATCGCCCTGTCCTAGAGGATATGACCCACCGGCATTCACTCTTATTCAAATCGGATCCATCACACTACTGGAGAAACCATTTTCGGTTGAAGTGCCAAAATCCACAATAGTCCCGGTTGAAGTTGTACTCGGGACTAAAAAATATTTTTAGTCCCGGTTTAAAAAGGCAACGGCTCTCTAAGACCTTTAGTCCCGGTTCGTGTCACGAACCAGGACTAAAGATCATCTTTAGTCCCGGTTTAAATCTTGTTAGAACCTGTCAGAGCGCTGGGGATCTTTAATGCCGGTTGGTAACACCAACCGGGACTAAAGATGGGGTTCCTTTTTATACTCCTTCCTCCTCTAGCCTGAGCAAGCTCCACCTGTCTTCAAACTTTTGCTCTAGCTAGAGGGGAGGTGCTACCAAAATTTTTTGTGATTTTGTTTTAGTGATAATACACAAATCTTTGCTCTCTACAAGGTTAGCAACTTCTTCCTCTTATGATCTATGCTTAGCACTTCGCTTTTTACGGTTGTTTTCTATACATTTTCATCTCTAGATTTTTATGCAAACATGAAGAGAGAGAAAATTTGTTTGGACTAATTATTTTACTAAGCACATTACATTGTGTTGAGAAAAATGTCTGGAAAAATAAAGAGGAAGAAAAGTATGCCTAGCACGTTACATTTGTAGGAATTTGTTACGTACAATTTTATCTCAAAAAATGTTTATGAAAAATGATGAGAGAGTATCTTTTGGACAAAAAAGTTATAAAATAGATGACAAAGGAAAAAATATAGATAATTTGATAGTACATTAGAAAAGTAAGGTAATTTTAAGATCATTAAAATAGTTAGAAATATGTACACTACGTACATTAAAAAGAACTTTTAAAATAATTGATTAATTTTATGTTTACCACTTTAAAAGACCATTTAGGTCAAGTCTAAGACCAAGCGATGAGACGAGAGGTACGCTGTACAGTAGGACATCTTGATATACTCTCCATTGGTTGAAGAAGGCGTGCCGCTGCGCTGTGAAATATATTCCGCGCAACTCACACGTTCCTCTCAATTTCTCCCATTCTCCGCAACACACCTGTCCCGTCTCCATCTACCCACCACTTTTTCTCCTCCATAGCTTCCCACTATTGTTGTTTTTGACCTCCGGAGTTGCAAGCCGCAGCTATTTGTGACGGAGAAAAATGGTATTTTGAGGTAAGCGAATCACCTCAGTTTCCTCTAGTTTGCGTTCTGTTGTTGCGCGACCTGTTCTTCCCTACAAGTAGCAGTATCTACACTTGCTCGATGGTGTGTGTCAGCGGTAGTATTGCGTATGTGTTATTTTGATCTTTAGTGCCGGTTGGTAACACCAACCGGGACTAAAGATGGGGTTCCTTTTTATACTCCTTCTTCCTCCTCCCGTATATAATTATTGTCTGATTACATATATATATATAATTCTTATAATAATATTTAAATGGTTTGAATTTTGTGGATTTTTCTTATGATTTTTTAGCATTCCATGTAGATGGATCGGCAATGGATGTACAACGCGGATCGATGGTCGACAGAGATTATTCAAGGCGTGCATTATTTTTTGAGTGTGGCCGATGCCAACAAGCGTAAGGGTTTAATACGTTATCCATGCAAAAAGTGCAAAAACGAGAAGGAGTATTCTACATCAAGAATTATTCATGCCCACTTGTTTCAGTCGGGATTCATGCCTCACTACAATTGTTGGACCACGCACGGAGAGGTGGGGGTTGAATGGAAGAAGATGAAGAAGACGACGACAACATTCCGGACTGTGGTCAATACGGTGGGTTTGAAGAGAATACAGCAGGCGAGGCGGGCGGGGATGCTGAAGAAAACAACGGGTCTGATAACCTTCGTTAGATGTTGCGCGACGTATAGGGGGACTGCAAAGGTGAAAATGAGGTGCAGAAATTGGAGCGTATGTTGGTGGATCACAAAACGTCCTTGTACCCAGGCAGTGAACAGGGGCACAAAAAGTTGGATACCACACTGGAATTCTTGCAATGGAAGGACAAAAATGGTGTCAGTGACAAGGCATTTGGCGAGTTACTAAAACTCGTGAAGAACATTCTTCCAGAGGGAAACGAATTGCCGGAATCAACGTACGAGGCTAAGAAGTTAGTCTGCCCTCTAGGACTGGAGGTACAGAAGATACACGCATGTCCTAACGATTGTATCCTCTACCGCTGTGAGGAGTATGAGAACCTAGAAGCATGTCCGGTTTGTAAAGCACTTCGATACAAGATCAGACGAGATGATCCAAGTGAATTCAACGGACGACCTTCGAAGAAAAGGGTTCCTGCTAAGGTGATGTGGTATTTTCCTATAATAGCACGGCTGAAGTGTCTGTTTAGGAACTAGGAGCATGCAAGGATGATGCGCTGGCATGCGAAAGAACGCCTACAAGACGGCATGCTGAGACATCCTGCCGATGGGTCACAGTGGCGAAACGTCGATAGAACATTTAAAGACTTCGGCGAGGATGCAAGAAACCTAAGGTTCGGCTTAAGCACGGACGGCATGAATCCTTTTGGAGAGATGAGTAGCATGCATAGCACTTGGCCGGTAACGATGTGTATCTACAATGTCCCGCCTTGGCTATGCATGAAGCGGAAGTACATTCAGATGCCGGCTATTATTCAAGGCCCGATGCAACCTGGTAACGACATCGATGTGTACCTGAGACAACCAGACGTCCGCCACGCAATCGATGTGATGCACCTCACCAAGAACCTTTGTGTAAACCTGCTGGGCTTCCTAGGTGTATACGAAAAATCAAAAGATACACTTGAGGCACGTAACGATCTGAAACATATGGCACAACACGACGGCCTTCACCCGCAACCAAAGGAGAAAGGAGCCCAATACATAAGTCCAGCCAGCTACACTCTAAGCAAGGCAGAGAAGGAAATAATGTTTGAATGCATGGAGAGCATCAGGGTATTATCTGGATACTCCTCGAATATAAAGGGAACAATAAGCACGAAGGATAAGAAGTTCACAAATCTAAAGTCCCATGACTGCCATGTGCTGATGACACAGCTGCTTCTGTTATAATTCGGGGTATCCTTCCCGATAATGTCCGGGCAACAATAACAAAGCTATGTGCTTTTCTGAGCGCAATTTCACAGAAGATCATCGATCTAGAAGACTAGAAGACTTTTCAAAATGATGTGGTCCAATGTCTTGTCAGCTTTGAGATGATCTTTCTGTCTTCCTTCTTCAATATCATGACGCATCTCCTATGCCACCTTGTCAAAGAGATCCGTATCCTCGGTCCGGTATTCCTACACAACATGTTCCCTTTCGAGAGGTATATGGGTGTTCTAAAGAAGTACGTTCGTAACCGTTCTCGTTCGGAGGCCAGCATCGCCAAGGGATATGGAACAGAGGAGGTGATTGAGTTTTGCGTCGACTTTATTAAAGACCTTCGTCCCATCGGGATGCCTAAATCAAGCCATGAAGGTAGACTACGGGGGAAGGGAACTCTTGGAAGAAAGGCAATAATGAACATAGACAATGACTTGTACAGGAAAGCACATTGGACCGTGTTGCAACAATCTTCCTTGGTGGCTGCTTACATCGAGGAGCACTTTGCGATTGTTCGCTCGAAAAACATCGGTAAGACGGATACCTGGATTATACGCCATCACATCAATGCATTCCCTGCTTGGCTACGACAACGTCTCATGGGCAACGCGAGCATTCACCAACAACTAGCCTTCTTGGCGAGGGGACCATCTTGCTCGATCACCACATTCCAGGCATATGAAATCAATGGGTACACATTTTACACACGGGCCCAAGACTTAAAGAGCACGAATCAGAACAGCATTGTCCGCATCGATGCCATGGAATATGACAGTACGACTAGCACATATTACGGCAGCATCAATGACATATGGGAGCTGGACTATGGACCTCTGAAGGTCCCTCTATTTCGGTACCAGTGGATTAGGCTCAGTGGTGGAGGCATAACCATTGATGCAAGTGGGATGACAACGGTCGACCTGAGCACGGTTGGATACTCAGATGAACCCTTCATCCTTGCCAATGATGTACGGCAAGTTTTCTATGTCAAGGACATGTCTAGCAAAGCAAAGAAGGGGAAAGGGTCCGACGAGCCAAAGCGTCATGTGGTTCTCCCAGGCAAAATAAAAATCGTGGGAGTCGAGGATAGAACTGACGATGATTACAATCAGTTTGACGGGCAACCTCCGTTCATGGTGGCGGTTGACCCGAGCATCCTCCTATCAAATGAGGACACCCCTTACTCACGCAACGATCATAACGAAGGAACAATTGTGCGGAGAAAGTATGTGAGGACAAACGTCACTTAGCTAAATTTATGTATGGACGATGTAAATTGAATTGAATTATTGAATATTATTGTTATCATTTGAATTTATTGTAAATTATTGTAAATTTCTCATATTTAAATTATTGTACATTATTATTTAAATTTAAAATAGTTTTGAATATGATTATTATAATTTAAAATACATTATAATAGGGCACCGTTGAAATATTTAATCCCGATTATTAACACAAACCGGGACTAGTGGGAACAGCGACCTGTCTGCCGCAGACCGGTGGCAGCGGTGGCGGCGGGAGCAAGGACTGCGGCGGCGGGTAGTACTGCTCGATCACGGCGAACGGATAGGGGTAGTCCGCTGTCGCGCGCGTCACCGGCGGCTCCTATGGCGCCGCCGAGGCATTGAGACGGGAGAGGCAAGCCATCGATTGCAAGCATAAATAAAAATGAAATTTGGGTGATTTGCTGAGGAGAGGAGATCTATTTGCAGTTTGCAGATGGGGAAGATAGCATTGCGGAGCAGTAGTTTTATATACAAGAGGAGTACTACTGCTGGTCCCTGCGCCAAACACCATAGGCAGCCATGTCACGTGGCCACACGTCACTTCTCCATCCAAATCGTGTCAGGTTAGAAGTTGAACCCAGGGTTCACATAATTCTGTGGTTATATCACGGCTATTATGCGTGGTAATTTTATATGTGATAATATTTGAGTATGTCACTATTTTAACCATAGGTCTCATTTTTTATGGGTCCATAAGTCAATGTGTGTGTAATGACATCATAATGATATAAAGAATACACTACTGGAGAAACCATTTATAATATTTTTCAAATAGTATATATGTTAATTATATATTATTATTTAAATTTGAAATAGTTTTGAATATGACAAATGTTAATTATATGTTATTATTTAAATTTATAATTTTTTTCAAATAGGGAATATGTTAATTATATATTTTTTTTAAATTTAATATAGTTTTGAATATGACAATTGTTAATTATATGTTATTATTTAAATTTATAATATATTTCAAATAGGCCATATGTTAATTATACATTATTATTTAAATTTAAAATAGTTTTGAATAAGATTATTATAATTTAAAATTGTTGAAATATTTAATCCCGATTTTTAACATAAACCGGGACTAAAGCTGAATTTGGATGGGCGGGAAAACATCTTTAGTCCCGGTTGATGGCTTAAACCGGGACTACAGATGCCCACCTACAGGCCACGTGGCTGCCCGCCATCTTTAGTCCGGTTGGTGGCTCCAACCGGGACTAAAGAGATATCTTTTGTCCCGATTGAAGCCAACAACCGGGACTAATATATCTTTAGTCCGGTTTTCGGCTTCAACGGGACTAAAGAGTCGGTATCTACATATAGCGGGGCCTCACTGGGATTCGAACACTTAGCCGTTTTCTTTGTCGGCCGTCGCCATCGCCCTTCAAGCCCTAGGACATCGCCGCCACACCGCCATCTTCATCACCGTGGGCCAAAGCCGCGCGCGCCGTCGCCGGGGACACGCCGCGCATTAGCCGTCGCGTCCCTCTTTTGACCCCCTCATGTGTGATGTGATCGGGTTTAGGGTTTAGGGTTTTTGGGCAGGGGAGGCATCGCCGCCGCCATCGTCGCCCCTTCATGCCGCCCGCACGCCGCCACCCCTTGCAGGCCCCCCATGCCACCGCCGCCGCCCTGCCCTCCCCCCACACGTCGCCGCCGCCGCTGCCTCCCCCACACGGCGACGGCGCCATTGCTGCCTCCCCCACACACCACCGCCGCCCTCTGCCCTCTGCCTCCCCTCTACGCCACAGCTGATTTGATGAAATTAATGGATTTGATGAAATTTGAATGTTTATGTGATGAAATTAATGGATTCAAATTATGTATGTATGTATGTGTCAAATTTGAATGCATATGGAATGGAAATTTGTCAAATTTGTATATATGTATGTGATACGGATGGGGTTCCCGATCTTCACGACGTAGGATAACCACCTTGATAACTAGCTGAAGAACTGCCGGATAACTTGCTGCAAGCAGCGATAACTAGTGCAACCTGACAAATAAAACTCGAAGCCAACCACCGTCTTTAACCGGCAACCTGAATCGAGGATTCGCCCAACCACACTCTCTAAGAACCAACCAACACAGCCTAAAACTCGAAGGGAGTAGGAGCACCAATTGGGAGCGGATGAAGCCGCCGCTTCTGTAAATCCCACGAAGGAAATCACAAGAGCAAAGGGGTAGAGATCACTCTCTAGGGGTTTGTTAGCACACAGCTGAACAAAGGGGTTCTAAATTTCAATTATCAATGGTCTGCCTTTGTTTACAAGCATAGGGGGTATTTATAGAAGGACTAGACCCTCCTAGAGAGGTGTAGACACAAAATAGAAATGAACAGGTAGACAATGTGAAAGGGTATCCTCAAAAAGAGCTTCGGAGTAGTTCCCGCGTGGCTGTTGGACTTCTGTGCAGTCTTCAGTATTTTGGCAATAACTCCACCTTGGAGACTCCAAATGAAGTACCGTTTGTTGCATTGGAAAGTTAACTTGATAAGCTTTCACACCATGTGCAGAATGCACCATGAAACCTTGTAGATTGGTACAGTTTTGCACGGGAACTTGAGCTTCATACAGACGGATGACCTATCGACCAGTCTTCACTAAAACTGGTTGGCCGTAAAGATGGTAAGTCCAAACTGGTCGGCACTAGATGTATTGGAAACTAGACTCAACAAGCTTTCCAATAAGTCCTCATGGGCCTTCATATCTTTTGTGGATCAAAAACTATGACTTATTCTTTCGGACGCTTCTGCTGGACTGGACTGGTTCGAGCGTGATTCTTCTCTGTAGTCCACTCTTGGCTTGTACCTGTCATTCTCCTTAGTGAACCTGAGCAATAGCAAAGTACACGACTTAGGTAGTATATAATTCTCATTAACATTAAAATGAATTTCGCAAAGTAGCGCGTGCACCTCTTGTTGCAGCTTCTTTGCTCGATTACGTGTAATTGGTCCATCAAAGACTTGAGCTGGTGTCGATGTAGGTGACACTTGAGTTGGAGTAGCTTGAATTGGAGAGTGTGACATGTTGCTTGGTGGCAGGGTCATATCAGTATGTGTATGTTAGAATGAATTAAATTTATATGTGAATGGATTTTGTATATGTTTGTAAATTTATTTGTGTGGATTTTGTATGTTTATATATGTGTAAATGTACTTTATGGACTTTATGTATAAATAGACTTTTTATTTAAATTTGAATGCATGAAGATTGTAAATTTTGAGTTTTGAATGTGTATTTAAATTTGAATGCATGAATAGATTTAAATTTGAGTGTGAATGTGACTTGTGAATGCAATTTTTTTATTTTCGAACGACTGTACGATAAAACGAACGAACGGACATGAACGAACGAACGAACGAACAAATGAGTTTCGTTCGGTTGGTCGGTCGTTCGTTCGTTCGTTCGGTCGGTCGTTCGTTCGTTCGGTCAAACGAACGTATCTCGGCATGCAACGTCCTCTTTCTATCCTCTCCTCTCCACTTCCTCTCCTCTCCACTTCCTCTCCTCTCCACCTTATCTCCCTCAAGTCATCCTCCTCTCTTTCTCTCCTCTCCTCTTATCTTTGTCTCCTCCAGACGATAGAACGAACGGACGAACGAACGGACATGAACGAACGAACGAATGAGTTTCGTTCGGTCGGTCATTCGTTCGCTCGTTCGGTCGGTCGTTCGTTCGGTCAAAACGAACGTATCTCAGCATGCAACGTCCTCTTTCTATCCTCTCCTCTCCACTTCCTCTCCTCTCCACCTTATCTCCCTCACGTCATCCTCCTCTCTTTCTCTCCTCTCCTCTTATCTTCCTTTCCTCCAGACGATAGAACGAACAGACGAACGAACGGACATGAACGAACGAATGAACGAATGAGTTTCTTTCGGTCGGTCGGTCATTCGTTCGGTCAAACGAACGTAGCTCGGCATGCAACGTCCTCTTTCTATCCTCTCCTCTCCCTGAATAGGGTTAGGGTTAGGGTTAGGGTTAGAGAAGCAAAAGAGAAGAAGAAGGAAAATATAGAACGTAGTGTCTGCCGGATTTCATCTATTTTTTCCATCTTCTTCTTTTTGTCTATGTTTTTTTACGTAGACATACATGATTTCCCTGAATAATTGATACATGTATTAACCGAATATTTTCTCCTTTTTAGAATTATTTGATTAAGTCCTCAAGCCCACAACAATCAAATGGCTAATCGTGACGACGAACAGTTTCTCCTTGACGAGATCGCACATGGTAGCACACAGTTTTACACTGAGGAGGGGACCGAGGATCCAGATCAATACCTCAACGAGGAGGAGAACGAGGAGGGGAACAAGAAGGGGAACGAGGAGGGGAATGAGGGCTCCTCATCAGTTGGACAGAAGAGGGCACGCGGGCAACGCGGAGTCAGCAAACGCACTGAGGGTCGACACGTCATAACAGAAGTGCACCGGACGGTCGACCAAGTGCCCCAGCGGACGCCGCAAGGAAGTTTGTGGCACACAGCGGATGGGTGGTGAGGGACCACGTGCCCATCAGCATTGTCAACTGGAGGCGATCAAGGACAGGAGGAGATGAGCAGAGCTATCTCCCGGACACAGAGAAAGAGATGCTCTGGATGACAATGCTGCAGACGTTCACCATCCCAGACTCCAATCAGGCAAAGGTCAAGGATTGGACATTAAAGAAGATGGTTGAGCTCTTCAAGAACTATAAGAAGGAGTTACACAAGAAATACAGCCTGAAGGGCCAGACCACAGACTTCGCCAAGTTTCCAAAGCTCAGAGATCACTGGGAGGCCTTCGTGGAACATAAGACTGGGGAAGAAGCACAAGCCCTAATTGAAAAGAACAAGGCCAACGCAGCCAATAAGAAATACCATCACAAACTAGGGTCGGGCGGCTATCAGAAGGGAATGCAAAAATGGGAGAAGATGGAAGCCGACCTGGAAGCACGAGGTATTGTTCCGGGCACAACCAACTGGCCCGAACGATCAAAGCATTGGTTCTATGCTCACGAGGGATCGCTTAATCCCAGAGATGGATCAGTTATCTTCGGCGCTCAAATCCAAGAAGCCGAGCAAAGATTACAGGAAGCGCTGGAGGCCTCTGCCTCGGGCTTGTTCAGGCCCGACAGAGAGAAGGACGAGCTAACGCCCGCACTCCAGAACCCAGAGCATCTGGGACAAACGCGAGGAAAAGGTGTCGTTCCCTAGAAATACGGGTTTCAAGCGGACATCGACACATACAAGAGCCGCATGAGGTCGAAGCGAGAGATGGATGCGAGGTTCGCAGAAATGGAGATGCGGCTCTCGCAGATTGATCAGATTGTGGACCAAAGGCTGAACGAAAGGTTGGCAAAGGAGCGGAGCCACTGGGTTAGCCAACAGCCAGATCCAGCAACAACGGCTCAACTACAGCAGCGGCGCAACAGCTGCGCGTCAACAGGAAATGAAGGCGAGTTGGCCCCACAAGCTCAAGCGTGTCCGCCATGCCCCGTGGATGATATCATGCAGCGGACACCGTGTGAGTTGCACATTCCGCTCAAGAACATAACAATAAAGGTATGTTCGTACTTTTATGTTGTATATTTCCTTGAATAACTTGACAATCAAGGTTCATTACTAACTAATAAGCAATCTTCTCGAACAGGTTGTGTCGGGCATGGCAATTCTAGTAGAACGAGACGGCACCTACCACTTCAGGCCTATTCCACCTACGTACTCAAAAGTGGAAGTTGAATAGGTGGAACGCGGCTATGAAGATCTCGAGCTGGATATCCCCAGAGGAGACGGGGAGATGATGCTAGGACAAACAACTCACGGAATATTTCTTTGGAGGAAGCCCTTCATCATATTCCCAGGACGAACAGCGTCTCCTATCGTTCCACCGCCGTCGCCTCCACGTGGACCGTCTCCTCAGCCTCCTCGCCTCCTCCACCTCCTGTGTCGCCTCCACGAGCACCGACTCCTAAACGGTCGTCTCCAACTCCACCGCCTTCTCAGCCTCCTCCGTCGCCACAACGAGCACCGAGTCCTAAACGGGTAGCATCTCATCCTCCTCCGCCTCCGTCGGATCCTAAGGGCAGAGCTCGAGCCACGCAGTCAATGTCAACCAGTGGACTAAGAAGCAAGAGGCCTAAACTTGACCCGCTCCCACCAGCCCCAAAGAAAACGACATACGACATGACTCCAGAGGAGCTGCACAAGGCCGTCCAAGCTGAAGTCAAGGCCCACTTCTGAAAGAAGTCCCGTGAGAAGCCTCCTGAAATCCCCCAGGAGACCAAGGTCTTCTTCAAGAAGATGTACCTAATGCCACAGCCTTAACCGCAACCTCAACCGCAGTCCGACTACTACAGGACTATTCGGAAGGTTGCTGGCAAGGCGAAGAGAATGGGCAAAGATGTACCCCAGCTCGGCATGCAGCCTCAGAAACCTCTAGAGTTCAGCACAATTCCAAATGTTAGATCAGAGTTAAGACAATTTATGGAATCTGCTGGAATTTCATGGATCAATTACACGGCCGTGCTCCCTTGGCGAAGGCTCCGCTGAAATACAAGTTCAAACTTGGAAAGCCTCTTGTAAAGCCGGATCAAGTGAAAAAGCTACCCACACAGATGTACCGCTTCCACAAGTGGTACATACAAGAATCCAGCAAGGGTGGAGAGATGGTAACGGATAGATATTCACTACACTATTTCTTCGATGGAGGTGGCGACTTCTATATCCGATTCAAAGACATATTCGACCTGTACTAGCTTGATGCCCTCGACGTCTCACTTCTAGCCACGTGGGTTCTGTAAGTATCGTTCTGTTATTTCGTTTCTTACCTCCTTGTATTTAGTTGACTAAAATTCTTTTTAACCATTGTACAATGGCAATCCAATATTGCATCAAGCACGACTGTACCAAACATAGATTCATGGATCCACGCAAAATCAACGGCGTATTGGTTGATCAATTTCCTGATCCAACAGTGGACAACATATACAATGCGCTGGTGCAGAACCACTTCCGGTCGTTTATCCTTCTGCCCTACAACACTGTGTAAGTTTTTTCTACCTTCCGTATCGATTTCAATGCTGTGCATACATAAAGTTTCATAGGTGTCATCTAAACCAATTTGCAGATTCCACTGGGTTCTGTTAGTCATTGACATGGATCACTCGCGGATCCATGTCTTTGACCCAATGGATAAACCAGACTTCACGTACTCAAAGATATTTGAACTGTTTAACAGGTAATGTCATCTTACTTGCTATTGCATATATGCGGTTCTCGGATAATTACTAGCTAACTTTCAACTGCACGTAGGGCATAGGAACGGCTTCAGGTGAATGTTCGTGGAAATTGGAAAGGTAAGTTCTCCATGAGGATGAACTTTCCAGTGAGTAACATGCTCCAAAGTTGTTTTGAATCATTACTTTGTTCTAAAATATGAAATGTATATTAAATCTGTCGTTGTTTCTCCTTTAATGTGCAAAACAGTCGCAGGGCACCAACTTATGTGGATACTATGTCTGCGACTATATTCACCGCTTTGTGACCGATGTGACAACTATCGACGTTATAGATATACGTATAACAGCCATTCATACATTACGTCTCGATTTCTTATTCACTTTATATATTTATTTCTCATTTATTCAAATTAATGACAGCTTATGCGAGTAAGAGACAACCTCCCCCACGAGACTTTCATACAAGCTGCTCAGGAAGAATTGATGGGATTTATAAATGAGCAGATCATTGATCCCGCGGGGGAGTTCTACAAAAGTTTTTGTAACTTTAGCACTCAATCCACAAAGTAGATTAGAGACAATTTTTTGTAAGCTACGAAACATATATGGATATTGTATGTGTGTATATATTTTGGTAATATATATATTTCATTTCTTAAGTTCATTTATATATGTTTAAATTATATATTTATACATATATATGCATGTTGCATATATATGTATAAATATATATGTCTAAAATATGTATGCACAATATAATATATACAAGTGTAATATATAGGCAGCAAGCTAGCAGCTATAACGGGAGTAAATTAAAAAAATAAAAAAACCTTTAGTCCCGGTTGGTGTTATCAACTAGGACTAAAGATGCATCTTTAGTCCCGGTTATTTCAACCGGGACTAAAGATGACGATCTTTAGTCCCGGATTCATAGTCCCGGTTTCACAACCGGGACTACAGGGGTTACCAACCGGGACTAGTGTGGGTTTCTCCGGCGGTGTCACTTTCCCGGTCTTTCGTAGCTACATCGTTGATCTTCCCTCTTGCTCCCACCGAGAACAATATATCAATGATAAAGCCCGCTCGCAAGACCAGGAAGCAATGGTGTCCCATCCACGAGACGACTTCCCATACTTTGTTAGAGTGCAAGGTTTTTCTCAAGAAAGCCAAATTGACAACTTTGACTCTTGGAGATATGACATGACCAGAGTGTTCCTTTCAAGATCGGAACCTTCACCCCCCAAAATCAGACATTGCCGCTGTAGATTTTCCGATGAGGGAGGATAACTTTGGTTCTCGGAGATATGACCCGATCAGAACACATTTCATCTTTAGATCGGGTTCTTATTTGTTATAGAATAAACTATGATAAAAACCACATAATTAATTTTGAAATTAAGTTTTTAAATTTACTAAAATTTAACTTATAAGTAAGACCATAAACGAAAATGATGGGCTGAACGTGTTTTAGTGCCCGCCTGCTCCATGTGAATAAAAGAGAAGTGGGCATTTTAACCAGTGGAGCTTTGCCGTATGCACGTAACCTAGATTCACCCCACAGGGCTCAGCCCATGCGATGTAACTGAATGTACAGTAATATTGTAATACATCTTTAGTCCCGGGACTAAAGATGCAACTGAACATACGGTAATATTGTAATGCATCTTTAGTCCGGGACTAACCGGGACTAATACAAATTTTATTTTGGTTCTGTTAATACATTTTTTACATTGTAAATGACATATTTTATATGAAAATTTGTATGCAGAAGTAAATAAATTCATTTATTAAGTTCACAATTTTTAAAATCCAATTAACCACATGTTAATTAATTTTTTATTTTTCATGTTCTAACTATATCTTTATCTTTATCTTTGCTAGAAAAATAAATGATCACATAAAAACATCTCCAACGGGCTCTTCAAACTAAATTTTAACAATTTTACAAATAAAAAATTATTTTTAATAGTCTCTCCAACCCACGAACCCAAACTATCCGGTTGGCCCAACCCCTTCCTCTCTGGTCAAATTTGGCTACTCAAATGTGGGCCCTACACTGCCAATCTCCTCACCTTGTCTTTCTCTCTCATACATCAGAGAACTCAAGCACGACAAGCTGCGACCGAATTTTTGTTTTTAGCACTTTTTGAAAGTTTCTCATAAATACGTCTCGCGTATCAATTCAAAAATGAACCCCGAGCTCGGCACCGTTGCTATTGGCGTCGAGTTTACATTGCTCGGTGCCACTTTAATTAGCGTCAAGCTCCGCGCGCCACGTTAGCACCGAGGAAGTCATGGCGCTGATGTGGCAAGCTCGGCATCGTGGATCTTGGCGCCGAGCTCGGCGCCAATTAGAGTGGCGCCAAGCTTGGCGCCGCAGATCATGGCGCCGAGCTCGGAGCCATAGATCTTGGTGTCGAGCCTTGCTTATAGGTGGGTCCCATCTCCATTCTCTATCTCTTTCGTTGTTTTCCTATCTTGTTCCTCTCTCTTCAAGCTCCCCGACGCCGGTCTCAACCCCCATCCCGCCACCTTGTCCGGCCACGCCCACTCCGTCAAGCAAGGCGGTTCCCGCCACGCCCGCACCTCACGCGCCGGCTGCGCCTGCCCCTACCCGAAATCGCTGCGCTCGACCGCCATCGCGCCAGGCCATCCTCACCCACGACTACCTCATCCGGCCGCCGTCGTGCAAGGCCGCCCCCGTCCCGGCTGTGTCCTCCCTGGCCACCGCCCCCTCTCCGACCGTAGTGCCTCTCCCTCCCCACATAGGTAAAATTTAAATTTTTGAATATGCAATGTAGGTATAATTTAAATATGCAATATAGGTAATTTTAGAATATGTAATGTAGGTAAAATTTAAATATGCAATGTTGGTAATTTTTGAATATGCAATGTAGGTAATTTTTTTGAAAATTCTTCGACGTAAGATTTTAAAAATTATTTCAAGTATACATCTAATACATAGCAATCTTTGAGTTAACATGATTTTGCGCAACAAAGACTAGCATGTCGGCTACGTCGTGCAGCTGCTCGTTGTGGTTATAGGACACCCACGATGCAAGACGTGCACGTGCCTTCTGCGTCCATAGGAATTACCGCGTTTGATGCCTAGATTGAAGCGGAATCGAAGAAGAAGCGCGATCTGCGGGGAAATAGAGGTCGTATCAGCTAAGTCCAAATTCGCTGCGGAGTCAGTCGGCTGAGTCCGGATCAGACCAGAATAACCGATAGCCGATTTCGAGTGGAGATAGAAGTGGAGCCGGTCCCGAAAGGAAAACTTGAAGATATAGTATTAGATTCGGTCTCCAAATGTTGCGTTAAAGATATTGCCATCTATGGATAAAGTCCTGTGACGGCAATTGTTAGTTGTAAAATAGAATATTGTGTGGATATTCCTTTTGTGACGCGGCATGGGACTCCGTCCCGGAATATTATCGTACTGTAAATAGTAGATAAGGTAGAAACCTGATCTACACGGATATTGTTGTAACCAGGTATAAATAAGACCCGAGGGCTTGTATAATAAACACACACAATCAATACAATCTCGGCGCATCACCAAACCTTTTCATTTTTAATTTTATCGACAAGTTCTTGCTTTCGCTCGGGCTGCATTGACATCGATCTCTGAACAAGGTAATTCCTTGTTACAAGTGGTTTGTATCGTTGGGGTCAGTGCTTCCATCATCATGATACTCTGATTTCGATGTTATAAACTGCTTAAGTTATCATACGTGACATATAATCTAGAGCAATGTCTAGATCTATCTCGCAATCGGCTGGGTTCTTACTGGAGACAGCAGCAGGTAAAGTTAGGTCTAGGGGTTGATTTAGGTTATATGGCGTGTCCACCGTCTCGAAGGGTTTTCATTAGCTTACACAGATCTAATATTTTTTTTGTACTTAATGCTACATCAAATCAACCTATTAAGTCGCTCGTAGAAATATGGAGGTCTATTTAATATACTGTTTTCCATTAGAGACAGTGCTGGGGTTTCAGCTGACCTTATCTATTTTAATCGTCTTTTTAGTATTAATTACTATTAGATGTATTAGAGCTGCCTTTTATATTAAGATCTCAATCTATTTAAATGCCCTAAGCCAGTATCAATCCGTCGAGTCATATAAACAGCCGATTGATCTAGGTTTATCGCATTTAACTCAGATTAATATCTTTTTACAAAACATATCAGAGTATTAGTCTATTTACATTAGATTTGCGACATCGACTGGGTTATAAATGCATATAATTTTTATACTAATGCACTTTTGGATCTAAGTGGTTTATACTATCTCGGTACACTACCGATCTATACCAATCACTAAGTCTAAATGTGCGTTGGGATAGCGATTATATGTTATTAATTTCTTTAGCCGATCGAGTAGGATCTAATCTTAACCCAAACGTATATTTCTTGTTTTCTTGTTGGTTATAGGATCAAACCAACTGGCACGCCCGAACTTCACCAAAGGCAATTAACTTGGACCAGCATTAGAGTAAAGCAAACCTCTCAGGCCAGTGCGTGGGAGACTTTTCTCATCAACACGCTTTTGGCACGCCTAGTGGGACCACATCGTCCAAATCTAGCGCAATGGTGAACACCATATCGGCCGACCTCGACCAGGACAACATCATCCCGGTGACCATGGATAAACTTTCGGCTGAGCAAAGGGCCGAATATCAGCAGATGGTTCAGAGGCTACAACCACATTATCTGCAATCCTTCATCATCCAGGGCGGTCCTCCAAAAATTCAAGTTTAACATTGAAGACTTTGATGCTTCCTCCAGCGAAAAGAAAGGGAAGAAGAAGGTGGAGGAAGTCAAGCACGAACAAGACGATCCAGAGCTCCACACGCTACAGATCGGATCGATTTGGCTATCAACCACGCGCTTGTCAACCAGTCGAGAATACTGGTCAACACTCTTAACAACATGATAAGCACTGTGGTTGATTCAAAGATAGTCGAGCAACTGCCAAGGGGGCCGACGTACTTCGCCGACGGCTAGTTCCCGCCTTACAGGACGCTATCTACCCACGGCTTGCCGATCCCGCCACTAGGACAGCCGAACCCTCAAGGAGGAGCTCCAATCCAGCCAAATGTACAAACATCGGCTTCAGAGCCACGTCCTAAGATGCTGGTCAGGCAGCAGCCTCAACATCAGGGCCACGGCATCACAACAGTAACCCAGGAGCAGGTGGAGAACGTGTTCAACACCAATCGGCAACCTATCGTGTCTAAACAGCCGATTGGCAGCTTTGCCCGAGAACCGCATCGCAATGCCAACGGTAATCGGCTTCCTCCTGAGCAACCACTACCATTTGCGCCTCGGCCACCTTCTGCCGTTAACCAGTTCCAATATCAATATCCAGGAGGCCACTACGAACAGCAATACTAGTCGCAGACGCCGCCGCTCCAGTATCGGCAAGGACCCGTTCAGTATGAGTACTACGAGCCGATACCTCAAGTGCAAGCTCAAGACAACAAACCTTGGGCCGACCTGATTGCCGACGTCATGCGCGATCAGTTCGGCCTTAAACCCAAAGATTCTGGCAACATGTACTGGTACCCGTACCTAGAATACTTCGAAAGGGTGCCCCTGTCAAACCGATACAAGGTGCCAGATTTTCCAAAATTCTCTGGGCAAGACAACATGTCCACCCATGAACACATCAGCCGATTCCTAGCTCAGTGCGGGGAAGCATCGGCTACAGATGCACTCAGAGTGCGCTTATTCCCGCTATCACTATCGGGATTGGCCTTCACCTAGTTCTCATCTTTGCCTTACAATTCAGTACAGAGCTGGGCCGATCTCGAAAAGCAATTCCACAGCTACTTCTACTCCGGCACCCACGAGATGAAGCTATCGGACCTCATCGACATCAGGAAAAAGCACGAAGAATCGGTTCAAGACTACATTCAGCGCTTTAGAGACATGAGGAACCATTGCTATAGCTTGGTGCTATCAGACTCGCAGCTAGTCGATTTAGCTTTTCACGGACATTTAGCCCCAATCCGCGAGAGGTTTTTGACTCAAGACTTTGACAGCATGGCCCACTTGGCCCAGAAGGTGACAGCCCACGAGCAAAGATTTCAAGAATCCAAGAAAACCTTCAAGAAAGTTACCCATGTCGCCTACGCAATAGACTCGAACTCAAGTGACAGCGACGTGAAGGTGGCAGCAGCCGAGTGAACCAGGAACAAGAAGGCTATCAAGTGCCAATGGCCGAAGAAATCGTCTAAGGAAGAAAAATATGGTTTCGACATAACTAAAGCTGATAGGATCTTTGATATGCTGCTGAAGGAAAAACAAAGACAGCTTCCGGACAACCACGTCATTCCATCGGCCGAGGAGCTCAAAACGAAGAGATACTGCAAGTGGCACAACACCACCTCCGATAGTACCAACGATTGCAAGGTCTTTCGCCAACAGATACAGTCGGCCATCGAGGCAGGGAAGATTAAGTTCGAGGAATCCCTTCCCTGTCAACACTATCCCTTCCCTGTCAACACTATCCAAGCCGGTCCTGCACGAGCTGATCGACAGAACAGAATGGCGTACAGCTCAGCCAAAGACCAACAAGAGCCGACCGCAGTAAGAGCCGCGCCAATCAACATGGTCTACACAACGGCCGATCATCGGCCCAGACAGGCGGACAGCCGGTTGCAATTCCAACGCAGAATGTAAGAAGAGGAGGAAGCCCGACGCGGCAAACCATATCAGAGGACACCCGATCGGCTGGGTGTAGCATATCACCGCCGCCACGACGGCTGTGATCCGCATTGGCACTGCGAGTTCTTCAGGTTCTGCTGGGAGCAAGGAATGAGGTTGCCCACTATCAAAAATTGTCCGGCATGCAGCGAGTACAGGGAGGACGAATACATGGATCCACCAATGGAAAGTTCTAGCCAATTCGTCCCGCGAGCCGTTCAACTTAACCAGCGAAAACCTTTTGTCCATGATCGGCTCGGCCCAATCCACCAGGACTTCTTCCAAGAAGATGACGAAGAGGAGGCTAATGAAGAGCAATCGGCCAACCCCCAATGGTGCCCTTCGGACCTGTTCACCAAAATGCAGAAGAGGAAAATTCAGAGGCTTAAGAGCGAAGGACAGGAAGAAGAGGTCCAGCGGATGATCAAACAGCAACAACGTCGGCAGGGCACGAAGCAATGGTGTGCCAAGAAACAGGAAGCCCAGCTGACGAGAGCCCAGCCGACAAGGCCAAAAGGGCAGAAAAAGGCAAAGGAGTAGCCACTGCATCGGTCAATATGGTGTTCATATTGCCGGCTGAATTCGAGGCTGTCGAGGCCGATGCAGACACAATTGAGGATACATTGGCCAAACTAGTACTGTCCCAGAACAGGCCATCTTCGAGAAACCCGAGGGGATGGAAAATCGGCATTTGAAGCCCCGTACGTCAAGGGATTCGTCAATGGAAAGCCGATGTCAAAGATGCTAGTCGATGGAGGGGCCGCCGTCAATCTCATGCCCTAAGCAACCTTCAGAAGGCTAGGCAAGGGAGCTGACGACTTGATCAAGACCAACATGGTACTCAAGGACTTCAGCGGCAACCCATCAGAGGCCAAGGGAGTGTTAAACGTCGAGCTGACCGTCGGCAGCAAAACCATGCCCACAACATTTTTCGTCATCGACGGGAAGGGGTCGTACAGCCTACTGCTCGGAAGGGATTGGATCCACGCCAACTGCTGCATCCCTTCCACAACGCATCAAAGCTTAATCCAATGGCAAGGTGATAAGATAGAAATCGTGTCAGCCGACAAGTCAATCAATGTCGCTAACGCCGACTTAACTTTATGGGAGGTCGACATAATTGATTATCTGTCCGGCAAGGTTTGGCAGGCCAATTTTCTCAAGGTGTTCGATTCTGACATGCAGCCAATTGGAGATGAAGAGACTCAACTATTACTTTGAGGGCGTCGTGGAGGACTCGAGCGTCTACAACAAGGACACCGTGGACGACAACGACGACAAACTTGGGCAAGGTTTTATGTCGGCCGATGAGTTAGAAGAAGTGGACATAGGTCCAGGAGATAGGCCTAGGCCGACACATATTAGGAAAAATTTGTCTTCTTGTTTTAGGACCAAGCTGATTGAATTGTTAAAGGAATATAATGATTGTTTTGCTTGGGAATATTATGCGATGCCTAGTCTTAGCCGATCCATTGTTGTGCATCAGCTTCCTATCAAGCCCGGGTATCGGCAGTACAAACAGCCTCCCAGGAGGTTTAAAGCCTATATGTATGATGCGATCAAAGCCGAAATCACTCGGTTATATGATGTTGGATTTATTCGGCCCCGCCAATATGCAGAATGGGTTTCAAACATAGTTCCAGTAATGAAGAAGAATGACAAACTTAGGGTGTGTATCGACTTCAGAGATTTAAACAAGGCTATCCCCAAGGACGAATACCCAATGCCCATAGCCGATTTGCTAGTGGATGCCGCCTCTGGCCACAACATTATAAGTTTCATGGATGGCAACACAGGTTACAATCAGATTTTTATGGCCGAGGAAGACATCCATAAAATAACTTTCAGGTGCCCAGGAGCAATCGGCCTATACGAATGGGTCGTCATGACTTTTGGTTTGAAGAATGCTGGAGATACGTACGAGAGGGCCATGAATTACATATTTCATGATATGATCAGCTCCCTAGTAGAGATCTGCATCGATGACGTCGTTGTCAAATCTAGGGAGATGCAAGACCATATAGCCGATCTAAGGCAGGTTTTGGAAAGGATAAGGAAGTATGGCCTAAAGATGAACCCTATCAAGTGGGTGTTTGGCGTATCGGATGGCCAGTTCCTGGGATTTCTTGTTCATGAGAGGGGAATTGAGGTCACACCGAGAAGCACCAACGCCATTAAGACGATTCAACCTCCAAAGGGCAAGAAGGCATTGCAGTCCCTGATCGGCAAAATCAACTTCATCAGGCGATTCATAGCAAATCTATCAGAGAAGATGGAGTCGTTCACACCTTTGCTTCGGCTCAAAGCCGATCAAGCATTCACCTGGGGGTAGAACAACAGAAAGCCTTGGACAACATAAAAGATTACCTCAGCTCCCCTCCAGTCCTGATTTCTCCACAAAAGGGGTGTCATTCAAGTTATACCTGTCAGCCGACAAGAAATCCATCGGCTCAGTTTTGATTCAGGAGATCGAAGGAAAGGAGAAGGCAATTTTCTATCTTAGCCAGCCACTTCTGGATGCAGAGACAAGGTATTCACCATGGAGAAGTTAGGTTTGTGCCTGTATTTTTCATGCATGAAGTTGAGGCATTATTTGTGCCTGTTATCCAACAAATGCACGGTAGTGTGCAAAGCCGATGTAGTAAAATACATGTTATCGGCTCCAGTTCTGAAGGGACGAGTTGGGAAATGGATTTTCGCTTTAACAGAGTTCGATCTGAGATACCAGGCACCCAAGGCAGTAAAAGGACAAGCTATAGCTGATTTTATAGTGGAACACAGAGATGATTCAATCGGCTCAGTGGATATTATGCCTTGGACGTTAACTTTTGATGGTTCAGTTTGCACAAACGGGTGCAGCATCGGCTTGGTGATAATTTCTCCCGGGGAGCAAGCTTTGAGTTTGCTTTTTCTATCACGCCTCACACCACAAACAATCAAGCCGAATATGAAGTCGTGCTCAAGCGATTGCAACTACTTAAGGAGGTCGAAGCCAACGCCATCGAAATAATGGGTGATTCACTGTTGGTCATTGGTCAATTATCAGGAGAATATGAATGCATGAATGATGCGTTGATGGTCTATTATCAAAAATGTCAAGAGTTAATGGACAGTTTTCAGCTAGTAACCTTGAAACATATCCCCAAGGAAAAAAATTCAGAAGCAAATGATTTAGCTCAGGGGGCATCAGGCTACAAGCCGGTTATGAAAGAGATTGAAATAGAGATCGCAACCATGTCAGCCGACGACTGGAGATATGAAGTTTACAACTATCTACAAAATCCTTCCTGGTCGGTTTCGAGGAAATTACGCTATAAGGCTCTGCGATATGTTTTGCTTGATGAAAACCTATATTATCGGACGATTGATGGTGTGTTGCTCAAGTGCCTGAATGCCGATCAAGCCAAAGTAGCCACCAGAGAAGTTCATGAAGGAATCGTGGCATGCATCAATCGACTCACAAGATAAATTGGCTACTTCGGAGAGCAGGATATTTTTGGCTGACGATGCTGGAAGATTGCTTCAAGTACTACAAGGGATGTCAGGACTGCCAAAAGTTTGGAGCCATCCAGCAAGCACCAGCGTCGGCCATGAATCCCATTATCAAACCTTGGTCGTTCAGAGGTTGGGGAATCGACATGATCGGCCAGATCAATCCACCCTCGAGCAAAGGACACAAGTTTATATTGGTGCCGACTAATTATTTTACAAAATGGGTGGAAGCAATTCCTTTAAAAAAGGTTGATTCCGGGGACGCAATCGACTTTGTCAAAGAACACATCGTATACAGATTCGGTGTTCCTCAAACTATCACTATGGATCAGGGGTCTATCTTTGTCTCCAACGAGTTTGTTCAGTTTGCCGACGGTATGGGGATTAAGTTGTTAAATTCTTCACCATACTATGCTCAGGCTAACGGGCAAGCAGAGGCTTCAAATAAAAGTTTAATCAAATTGATAAAGAGGAAGATCGATGAATACCCGAAGCAATGGCACAACCGATTGGCCAAATCATTGTGGGCTTATCGGATGGCCTGCCATGGATCAATCTAGGTGCCTCCATATAAATTGGTCTATGGACATGAGGCAGTTCTACCATGGGAGAACATCATCGGCTCAAGAAGGATTCAGCTACAAGATCAGTTAACAGCCGATGACTACTATAATTTAATGGTAGATGAATCAAAAGACCTGGTCTTGTCAAGGATGCGCGCGTTGGAAAAGGTGATCAGGGACAAGGAACGGGTGGCTCGTCATTACAACAAGAAAGTTGTGCCTAAATCTTTTGAAGAAGGTGAGTTGGTTTGGAAACTGATATGCCGATCAGCTCAAGGGACAGCAAATTCGGTAAGTGGTCACCTAATTGGGAAGGGCCTTTCAAGATCCACAAATGCATCTCCAAGGGAGACTACATACTACAAGGATTGGATGGAGAGGTATTCGGAAGGACTCTTAATGGAAAATACTTGAAAAAATTTTACTCTAGTGTTTGGATCAACTCATGCTTCGGCTAAGGTTTTTTGCCGATCCATGTTAGCCGATGTGTTGCGGGATACGCACCACCTTTAGAACGTTTTTTCTAAGTTTTCCCCTCTGGTTTTTCCAAATCGGCTCAAACTAGCCGACAAATATTGGGTTGTTTGGATTAATAATTTTATCAATACTGAGGACAAAATTAGGAGGGCATATACAGTACAAAATCAAAAATCGAACATAGAGGACTTCGCAACTGTTTGGGGACTTCGCAACTGTTTGGGTGTTACAAAATTTTCAAACTTTCTAAGCATTCAAGATACAATCAGCAACGCACATATGATTAGCATGGAATATGTAGCAGGTCGAACGCAAAGAGTTACAAAATGTTTACATAAGTCCAAAAAATTGCATAGTCAGGTATTACATTCAGCTCAACGAGATAAAAACTCATTTATGGTCAAAATAGCCTTGTGACGGATTTGGTCAATATCTTTGATCGCCTTGGCATCAGCTGCGTCGCTCCCAGGGATCGGCTTCAACGCCTTTGCCAGATCCGATAGATAGGCCACCGAAGCTTTGATCTTGGCTTTTTGGTCTTCAATCTCCTTAGGGAGGCCGGCTACGTGGTACTCTTCTGAAGCAATCTCACCATCGAGCCTAGCAATCTCGGCCGCCACTTCTTCCCGACGTTTGTGAAGCCGATTCAGTGTGGCATTCGGATTGGCCTTCAGGGCGTCGAGTTTTGTTAACCTTGATGGTGGCCTCCAGCAATTGGTTCTCGCGTCGATCAACTAATATTTTTTTGGCCCTTTCAAACTTGTGCCGATGGGCCTCGAGAAAGGTAGCCGGTGCAATGGTGTCGTCCAATTGATCTGGGAGCCGATCGTGGATCTATTCGAACCGGTTTCTAATGGAAGCGCAATCGGCAACCAGGGCATCAAGGGAGCTTTCTAGCCTCTGGGCTATGTCTGACAAGGTGACCCTCAAATCTTCATCTAAAAGCACCAAGGCCTTGCCAACATCCTCGTCGGCATCCATGAACTCCGAGAGATCAAAAGGAAGAAGATATCCTACAGTCTGCAAAACAGGAAGTGGTTAGGAAACCAATGAAGATTGATAAGCCGATTACTAGAATTGGAAGGACTTACTCGGATAACTGGGGCTGAAGTAGCCTCGTCTTCGGTATCACCACCACCTGGAGCTGATTGCGTACGTTCACTCGACACATGGGAGGCAGGTGCCGGAGCACGAGGAGGCTGAAAAAGATAACTTCAGAAATCGACTATTTAAAAGATTAAGGCTGATAGAACTTACCGATGGAGGAAGATTCGTCTTTTTCGTGGAGATCAATTTCTTTTTCTTCAAACACAAGTGCTAAATAAGAGATGGATTTAAGAACGTTAACACATTAAATAGTGAGAGAGGTTTACCGGCAGGGGACGAGGAGTACACTTTGGGGGACTTGGAGTTTTCTGAGCAGATCGGTCATCAGCCGATGGGGTGTGAGCATATTTGTCCGAGGGACTTGTTTCGATTGATCCATCTCTTCATCTCTGACCTCTTCATCAAGGAATGCATCCACATCTAGGTCTATAGAGGACAAATCATCGGTTGGGTTTGGTTTATGCTTCTTCGAAGCCTTTTTCTTTTCAGCCAGAATGGCAACCGATGGTTTGCTCCTTTTTTGGCGCCGAAGTGGTTCACGCATCTGGCCATGTAGCAAGGTGGACACTTTTGGTGCATGGAAGCCGATGATGGAAGGGGCCAGCCCTCCACCATTCGGCAGTAGGCCAGAAGCATCGTGCACTTTGAACCCGGCGTTGCTCACATGAGGAGGGGAGGAATCCGTTGTCTGCAAGAAAATGAAGAAACATTTGGTAAGACATTTAAACATTGAGCTGATGAAGTTGAAAGCTGGGAGAAGAAGATACTTACCAATGGAACCAGATCGGGGTCCATGATTGTCAAGTACATTGAAGCCGATTGATGAAATAAGTGTAGCTTCCATTCCTTCAACCAGCGGCTAAAGACGATTGTCCTTGTTACTGCCAACTTGATATCTTCAATACTTCCAAGAGGGGGGCCTTCAATGTCTAGTAGTCGAGGCATCATTAAGTTTGACTCAATTTTGCCTCTGGCTTGGATTTTGTTTAAGAAGAATAGGCTGATCGGCAGTGGTCCCATGCCTAGTTGTCTGGCAGCACTCATGGGGTGATAAAATTCGTAAGATTTTTGCACATTGCGCTCTTGGTGGATGCTGACTGGGAGGATGCAAGGAGATATGGCTGACACATAGATCTCTCTCGCTTTCTCAAATTTCTCAGAGTTAATTTCATCCAGCCGAAAGTTATCTGGCAGCTCGAAGCCCTCAAAATTCTCATAGGCAAACCTGATAGTCGAGTCGGTTGGGAAGCCATTTTAGAAATTACTGAACCAGTTCTTAAAGTGGTGAGCTGAAAGCTTAGATCCGGAATAGGAG
Source organism: Oryza australiensis (assembly GCA_019925245.2). Lineage (NCBI taxonomy): Eukaryota > Viridiplantae > Streptophyta > Magnoliopsida > Poales > Poaceae > Oryza > Oryza australiensis. The sequence goes on from JAIFGZ020000299.1 coordinate 105,147, forward strand.
GAGGTTGCCTCTCCGAATGATAGGCATCGGTGTGTGGTTATCTATTCATCGTCTTCAATCCGTGGTTCGACTAAGGGGAAATCGGCCTCAAAAGGACTTGGCCTCTGTGCAACCTTGTAGGTGTGGAGGTTCAGCCATAGTTGTAACAACCACCAAGGATCTCTGGTGTTGATGGCCTGGTTGGAGACAAGCTTGGCCGATGTGTTGCTCAGAGTTTGGTAAAGATAGCCGAGTAAATATTTTTCTCAGGGGATTTGTTGCTTATCCACTAAGGCCTCGGCTACATGCTGCCAGTTGCTCATCTGACCGCAACTTGATCCACAAAACACAAACTTTTCTAGCCACATAAGGAGGAAGGTTGCATGTTCTTTTTCGGTTATTGGGCCAGATTTCATATTCATGGCGACGAACCCATTCCAGCCTCCGATACTCTTGGTCTTGAACGAATGACGGCATTTGGTGGTAAAGTTGTATGGGTTAGCTGATGAGGTGATGTCAAGGCCTGTGATCATGACAGCGTCCAGAAGCGTCGGCGTCGTCGGCCCTTGCCTGAACAATAAGGCGTTGAGGGTGTCTGACCAAAAGTAGCTGGCAGCCGATAGGAGTGGTTCGTCCTTGGGCATATCGGCTATGGTTAAAGCTAGGATTTGTGCTATCTCTAGCTCATTCCAATGGGCTTGTTTCTTAGTTGACATCCTAAGGTACCAGGCCGGCAATGATTTGTCAGTTGAAGACCATGATTTAAAAGCTCCTGACCAATATGCCAGATTGGTGCTGGACAACCTAAAGGGGATCCGGTTGGTTTCGGCATTGATAAATTCACTAGGATCCAGGTTGCCAATCGGCCCTAACAGAAACTGATCAGGATGAACAAGGTTTGGGATTGCGATTTGGTGGGAGAGGTGCTACATTTGAAGGATAAAGAAGAACAAAATTACAAGAAGGGAAACAACCAAATTGCATTGAACAGAAATTGCAGCCGACAAGGACTTACCTTGGGGTACTTCGTTGGGGCCGTGCCGGGAGAGGTGCTGGAGGACGCCATTTCCAGGGAGGAGTGTCGCCGAGAGGAGGATTTCCGGTGGGTGCGCTTGCCATCTGGCGAAATCGCCAAGGAGAGCTGAAGAGGTTTTTTGGCTAGGGATTGGGGATGCAGAAGTGACAACGTGGATTAGTTCGGCATGGAACGGGCATTATTTAAGGAGTTTTTTTTCGTGACAGCTGAAACAGACTTGACCTAGAGTTGCGCGGGAATTCGAAATTGCATCAAATCCACAACATTATCATATCACGAACTTGGGGGGCATGTGTTAACAACCAAATTTGGTAACCAAATCCCCGGGTTTGAAGCCAAGATTGAAGCGGAATCGGAGAAGAAGCGCGATCTGCGGGGAAACAGAGGTCGTATTGACTAAGTTCGAATAGGCTGCGGAGTCAGTCAGCTGAGTCCGGATCGGACCAGGATAATCGATAGTCGATTCCGAGTGAAGATAGAAGTGGAGCTGGTCCCGCAAGGAAAACTTAAAGATAAAGTATTAGATTCGGTCTCCAAATTGTGCGTTAAAGATATTGCCATCTATGGATAAAGTCCTGCAATGGCAATTATAGTAGTAAAATAGAATATTGTGTAGATATTCCTTTTGTGTCGCGGCATGGGACTCCGTCCGGGAATATTGTCGTACTGTAAATAGTAGATAAGGTAGAAACCGTGATCTACACAGATATTATTGTAACTGGGTATAAATAAGACCCGAGGGCTTGTAGAATAAACACATACAATCTATACAATCTCGGCGCATCGCCAAACCTTTTCATTTTTACTTTTATCGACAAGTTCTTGCTTTCGCTCGGGCTACATCGACATCGATCTCCGAACAAGGTAATTCCTTGTTACAAGTGGTTTGTATCATCGGGGTCAGTGCTTCCATCATCATGATACTCTGATTTCGATGTTATAAACTGCTTAAGTTATCATACGCGACATATAATCTAGAGCAACGTCTAGATCTATCTCGCAATCGGCTGGGTTCTTACTAGAGACAGCAGCTGGTAGAGTTAGGTCTAGGGGTTGATTTAGGTTATATGGCGTGTCCACCGTCTCGAAGGGTTTTCATTAGCTTACACAGATCTAATATTTCTTTTTGTACTTAATGATGCATCAAATCAACCTATTAAGTCGCTGTTAGAAATATGGAGGTCTGTTTAGTATAATGTTTTCCATTAGAGACAGTGTCGGGGTTTCTGCCGGCCTTATCTGTTTTAATCGTCTTTTTAGTATTAATTACTATTAGATGTATTAGAGCTCTCTTTTCTATTAAGATCTCAATCTATTTAAATGCCCTAAGCCAGTATCAATCCATCGAGTCATATAAATAGCCGATTGATCGAGGTTTATCGCATTTAACTCAGATTAATATATTTTTATAAAACATATTGGAGTATTAGCCGATTTACATTAGATCTGTAACATCGGCTGGGTTATAAATGCATATAATTTTTATACTAATGCACTTTTGGATCTAAGTGGTTTATACTGTCTCGGTACACTACCGATCTATACCAATCACTTAGTCTAAACGTGCGTTGGGATAGCGATTATATGTTTATTAATTTCTTTATCCGATCGAGTAGGATCTAATCTGAGCGATTATATGTTTATTAATTTCTTTATCCGATCGAGTAGGATCTAATCTTAACCCAAACGTATATTTCTTGTTTTCTTGTTGGTTACAGGATGAAACCAACTGGCACGCCCGAACTTGGACCTGCACTAGAGTAAAGCAAACCTCTCAGGCCAGCGCGTGAAGAACTTTTCTCATCAACAGTCACCCATCCCCAAATTGCCCCAGGCCAAGCACGCTTAACCTCGAAGTTATTTTGAGATGAGCTTCCAGAAAAAAGTTGCAACTTGTTGGTATGAGTATTCTATTAATCCTATTAAACTCTGGGCCAGTATGTTACATCCACACCCCCTTAGAAGACTGACGTCCTCGTCGGTCAACCCCAGACGAGGAACCTCCCCTCTTGGCAATGTCCGTGCGTCCAGTGCCGGCGCATGTGGCATGTCATGTCCCCCTCAAGGCCCACGCGCCATGCACATCATGCTCACGCAACTGACACGCCACACGCCCGTGAAACCGTGAGAGTCGGCTTTGATACCACTTGTCACGTCGCACCCTTCCTCGAGATGGGCCCGCCTACATCTGGAAGCTCTCTAGGACCTTAAACTGTCCTCACAGACCAATACTAGTCTTTTCTGCGCACTTTGTGCTCACTCATGCGCACCCGGAAAGAACTTCCCGGTCGATCACCCATCCCCAAATTGTCCCAGGCCAAGCACGCTTACCTCGAAGTTATTTGGAGATGAGCTTCCAAAAAAAGTTGCAACTTATTGGTATGAGTATTCTATTAATCCTATTAAGCACTGGGCTAGGATGTTACATGTATGGACTATTCTTTTGGACTGTCTGATCTTATAATGGACTTTACGGACTATTATGAACTATGTGGACTTTTGGTATGCTCATGTATATGGGTTGCCTTGATATTTGTGTAAGGATTGAATAGAAAACAGGGGAAACTCTGCCAAATTTTTCTGTCTGAACTCGTTTCATTACCTACTTTAATGGAGTAAAGATTTGGCCAATTGGGCAAATTTGATAATTTGAAAGGATGAAAAATCAGAAAAATATGAAGTGAGGCCCTTGGAGTATTTCGAACTTATAGGAAGGAAATTGGAATGTAAAAGCTCAACTACGAATGCCTTAATCAAAATTGACAAGATAAAGAACATCAAGTTACTATTCACATCTGAATGCCTTAATCAAAATTGACAAGATAAAGAACATCAAGTTACTATTCACCATCTGAAAACAACGATGAAAATAGAATTGATTAGCGACCTTTGCGGCTGAATTATGTCAAACTCCTACTTTAGTAAGATGAGATTATGTGCACAGGTAATGTAACCAACAGAACTATGATTGGTCAATTAATAGGGTAAATTTGACAACATGATAACATTTCAAGTATATTATGACAAACTAATTAACATTTTAAGTGCATTACGTCACAACACATCGCGAAGTTCAAGTCTAGACAACAAGGTTCATGAATTAACCATAGTACTACCAACTCATGCAGACTACTGAGTGTGACGAGGCCACTTTCCCTTCCTCTGCACAACGAGATTCTCCTCCATTGCTGCCTTCGCTCGGCGTGCACACTCAAGCTTCTTCTCCCTCTCCTCCCTGTACGCAGCAACACGCCTCCTTTCCTCATCTTCCTTGTGCTCCTTTTATACAACCTCCTCTCTACGTCTCTTCTCCATCTTCTCCTTGTGCTCCGCATCCCACCACAACATGTACTGCACCCACTCCTTGTCTTCCAGGTTGATCTCAGTGTCGATCCACTGCTCAAAATCACATAGCGGTGGAGGGGTCTGCAACAACTGCAATATTTACACAACAAAATAATCGTGCAAGACTTCTTAATACACTAAATAATTATTACAAAACATCAATTTCTCACCATCATGTTAATACGGCGCTGCTGAGGTGTAGGCTCAAACTCAAAATTGGCACACATCCAGTACCTCCGCATATACGTGTCCTCTTCATCGGACTCGGCTACCTTGGAAGGATCACCGCACTAGCACATGGGCACTGGAACACCACTAGGCAAAGGCAATGGATCTAATGCATTTCCAGTCTTCCAGCCATAACTACAAATCAACCAGAAAGCATGCATATTAAACCGTAAACCAAGGATTTCTCATTTGATGCACAACAATTAATGGATAATATCGTAAGAACCGCTGATGTTACCTTGGTTTGCTAGCTTTTCTATGCCTTGGCATCCTGTGGTTTCAAAAAAATATAACTATTAAACATTGCATAAAACCCTAAGTAATGCTCTTTTTTACAGTCATAAAAATGACTAATACATACCGCAAATGATGCGCAAAAATTAGTAGGGAGGAGAGGATACCTTGCTCTTAAATATCTATCGATCAAATTCAAGTTTCTACTGTCCAATATGCCGATTCGGGAGAAAGGGCGAAGGGGGAAGAAAAACACGGGAGAGAGGTGAAGAAAAAGAAGGGGAGAAACAGGGTGATGGGGGCTTAAAACAAGTGCTTGGTGCCATGGATCTTGGCGTCGAGCTTGGCGCCACTATATTTGGCGCCGAGCTTGGCGCCAATTAGAGTAGCGCCGAGTGTAGCGCAAAGATCCACAACGTCGAGCTTGCCACGTTAGCGCCACGACTATCTCGGTGCCTAGGTGGTGCAGCGAGCTTCAATAGCGACGGCACCGAGCTCGGGGTCCATTTTTTAAATTGATACTACCAGGGATGTATTTGTGAGAAACTTTTTAAAAAAGGCAAAAAAACAAAAAATTTGGCAACCGCAACGATGATCGCGTGGAGGCGATGGTGGAAGCCCACGGTGAGCCCCGAGTCGACGCGGCGGCAGAGGCTAAGGAGCGCCGCTCACAGGGACTCCAACTGCTCCTCCCTCTACTCCAAGCTCTACCGGCGTCCACACCAGCGCCTCCTCTGCACCAACGCTGCCCCTGGTCCCAAGGTCCTGAGCTTGGCAATGATGACGGTCTCCACATCAGGAATACGCATGCGGGTGGACGGGAATAAGCCGTCGCCAGCAACGGTGAGAACGCGAGGGTGCGGATGCGGCTCCAGGCGATGGTGGACAACGACGATGACGAGGAGCTGTCTCTGCAGCATTGCCGCTGCCTTCCCTGCTAACACGAGGAGCAATAGCATCGTGTTGGTGTACCCCCTCGCCGCCGACGGCTTCGCCTCGCCCTTTCGCCACCTGTAGCATCCTCGCCTCATTGTCGCCGCCCATAGCCTCCTAGATCGGCAAGAATGCGGCCCCAGGCGGTGTTGGACAACAACGACGAAATGACGAGGCCACCATCAAACTCGCTTGCCGCACTGTCAAACTTTGTGTCACGGCAATCCTCCTGCGAGAGCAAATTGGAGAAAAAAGAAAGAGGGGAAGAAAAATGACACGTGAGAATCGTTGGTATACAGAAAGTGGGATGTGGAGAGTCTTTTAAAATTTTGATAAACTGATCAAATAGGTATTTAGAGGGTAAAAAATGAACTTTATTGGAGATGCTCTGACTCGTTGATATATAGATGGGATTTTGTGTAATTTCGGCTTATGGTGGAATTTTAATGCCCAAACAACGCGCTCCATTTATTTCTCGCCGATCGCTGCACCTGACAGCAGGGGCATGATGTAAGACGGATGATGGATGGACGGCCGGACGGGTGAAACTGATGGACCCTGTATTATCCCTCGTTACGTAGCTTCCCAGTGATCCAGCAGGAGATGTCTACACATCCCATCACCATCGCCATCCTCTCCGTCACATAAAATAATACTCCTACTACTCCTACTCAGCGCACGTACGGTGTATAGAGAGACTGCGAGATAGAGGAGAGGGCATGGAGAAGTGACGGTTGGAATCGACGGGCGGATGGACGCATGCATGCAAAAGCCGGGCAAGGGAATCATGCCGTGCCAGCTGAGCTGCTGCAGGGAGAGGCCCTCGCCCCGGTGGACTTTTTAACTCCGCCGCCTACCAAATGCTACTCCACTCTCCTATGGAGTACTACTGCTAGTACTACTCTCAAACCGGCAGGTTCATGTCATCCATGATCCATAGACCATACATAATCCATCCACCGGATAAACGTGGCCTCTCTTGTTTCCAAGGATCTCTCTTGTCAATTCGTCGATCTTCGCCGATTCAATCATTCACACATGCGCGGGCCTTGGCTTAAGCTCGTCATAGTACTACTAGTAGTAACTCCCTTCGGCAAGCTATCCCATGACATAAGTCTGACATATGCTTAGCCTTAGAATTAAGTGAATAACATGTTTGTTCTAAATTTAGAAAAAAAAAAGGAACACGTATTGCGTATTCCATTTGATCACATTTTTTCCTAGCTTCCGGAGCATTGACGTTTACAGTGACGGATCTAGAAACGATCTTCGCCCCGGACTAACTAATACCATGTTTAGAACAATGAGACTAAAAAGCAAAAAGAGGCTTACATGATAAAATAAATAAAGTAGATCACCATTTGATTTCAAATCTTCACGATTTTGGTACCACGCTACCACTTGTGCTGACATCCTCGGTACTACATTAAAATTTCAAAATTTCAGTGTATTTGAAAATAAAATAATAATAAATAAAACTGAGTAATGTAAGTTTACAATACGCACCGACTGTCGCGTGGCAAATTCATCTTTCGGTTTCTTAATCCTTGAAAGCGCTTTAGAATTTTTTCATCTTCAATCGATGCAAACAAATCCCGCTCAAATAGCATAACATGTTATTGCTCATCCAATCATCATTCATTTTATTTCTTCTTTCAGTCTTGATAATACTCATAGCAGAGAATGCTCTTTCAACTGTTGCTGTTGCCACCGGTGAAATCAATGCAAGTTCAAGGAGACGATACACCAAAGGAAAATGTGTATGTCTATCACTTTGAACCATCTTCTCAGCAAGATTACCAAGATCAATACAAGAGCCGAAATCTTTATCATGTTGGACCTCATCAATGAATAAGAGAAGATCACTTCTTAGCTTTTCACATTCATAATCATCGAAGTCATCTTTATAGATCTTAGTAAGCTTAACTAATTTCTCTATATCAAAGTTCGCAAAAGACCCATTAGGATCAAGACAAGCAACACATCTCAAGAGTTCAGTTGACTCTTCTGGAAACCGATTCTTTAACTCACAAAGAATCTGATCAATCACAACATTGAAAATCCCATGATGAAAATGATGGTAGTGTGTCACTAATTTAGCCCCACGAAGCTTTGAACGACCTCTAACTGGAATCATGTCTTCCATATTAGGAATGTCTATCTTCTTTTGGACACAAAAGCTTTTTACCTCTTCAAAAAGATCATCCCAACCATTTTCCCTCATGGCATTCATAGTTCTCATCAAGCACCAATCAATCCTAATACACGAACAATGTTTTGATTTTTCCTTTGCAAACATTGTGACAGTTCTTGAGTCACCCCCAATACTCTAATCATAAGATGTAATATGAACACAAATTCAAATGACTCCATTCTTTGTATCAATGCAGATGCTGTAGTTTTCTTTTCCCCATCAGTTGCATCTTCATTAATATTCTCTAACACCTCAAGTACAGAACCCCACATGAGCATAACACGTATCAATGTTTTGTGATGTGAACCCCACCATGTATCACCAGGCCTAGCAAGACTAGTTTCTTGGTTTTTCCCTCTTCCAGAAAAAATAGAACCATTATCTAATTGCTCAACAAGATGATCATGGTGATTTTGGAGGAGTTGATCTTTTCTTTTGCATGAAGCACTAACAGTATTGACAATTGAACTGACATAATTGAAGAAATCAAAAGTTGAACCACAACACTTGGCTACAGAAACTACCACAAGCTGCAATTGATGAGCAAAACAATGGATGTAAAAGGCATATGGGTTTTCATTCAATACCAATCTTTGTAATCCATGAAACTGTCCTCTCATGTTTGAAGCACCATCATATCCTTGTCCTCTAATCTTGGAAAGAGATAGACCATACCTTATGAGCATAATATCCAATGCTTCTTTTAGTGAATGTGATGTGGTGTCAGAAACATGTTCAATACCAAAGAACCTCTCAATAACATTTCCTTTATCATTGACAAACCTACAAGACAACAATGTACTTACATGAAAACAACAAAACAAAATCAATAAAATACAAAAATTAAGAGATGATATATATACCTCACAACTACAACCATTTGTTCCTTAATAGATGCATCACGAGCCTCATCCACAAGCACTGCAAATGGACGATATCCTATTTCATTTTTAATTAATTCACTTGTCTCCTCTGCACAAGCCCTAACCAAATCTTTTTGGACTGTTGGGCAACTCATTTGATTATTGCCTGGAGCATTTTCACCGGTTACAAGTGCAGCCTTCGGATCCTTCTTTCTGTACCATTCTAGCATCTCCAAAAAGTTTCCTTTGTTTCTTGATGTTTTAGACTCATCATGTCCACGAAAGGCTAGAGCTTGTAAAAGTAGAAATCTAGCAATGCCTAACATAATAGTTAAGCGAGCTTTATATGCCTCCTCTTCTGCTGCACTTGTCACAGTCCACACATGTTCAACACTCTGTCTTTGATTTTTGAAATCAAATGCACGCTTCATTGCATTATTATGAAATCCATCAATAGATTGAGCATGCTCCTTGAAAGAATTCTTTGCATTCTTCCAATTTCTAAACCCAACTCTAGTGAATGTATCATTACCATAAAACCCAATTTGTTGTGGCTTAAAAAGATAACAATAAAAACAATAGGCTGCATCCTTAGCTACACTATACTCTAACCAATCAAACTGTTCAAACCATGATGCAACAAATCCTCTTGCTTGCCCTTTACCATTCACTTTTGTTTTGGGAAATTTCTGACCAACTGGCCTATATGGACCTAATTGTAGATATGCTCTCCTAGCCTCATCCCTAATGTCATGATGAAACTCATCAATTGGTTTCCTATTTCCTGGATCTTTAGCAATATCTCTCAAATCAAGTTCAATCCGCGGTCTTTTTTGCTCAACACGACTCTCTTTAGTACCGGTAGTATTACTGTTTGATGCATCATTCTTTGCAAAATATCTCTCCATTCTCCTTCAAGATTTCTATGAAATTTCTCCAATTTGTAAACCTTGTAAGCAGCAAGCCAACAACTATACCAATTACCAATTACCAAAGTACAAAAGCTAACTATACCGGGCTTTTGCTTATGTTGCTGGGCGCAATTAGAAAGCACAGCATCCGGCTGTCCCTTGTCCTTCTCCGAGCAGCCTCCTCGCGTCGCGGGGCCGGGGGCGGGGGCCGGGGGCCGGTGGCCAAGGGGCGGCGCGATCGGCGCGCGCCGCCGGGAGGAGGGAGTCGGAGAGGCGCGCCGCCGAGGACCGGAGGCCGGGGCCGGGGGCGGGGGCCGGGGCCGCCGGCCGGGCAGCGGCGCGCGCTGGCCGCGCGTCGCCGGGAGGGAGAGGCACGCCGCCGGGGGCCGGAGCCGGGGCCGGGGGCGGGGGCCCGCAGCGTCGCGACGGCAGGAGGAGCCAAGGAGGAGCGGGGGGCGGCCGCGGCAGCGAGCACCCGGCATGCGCGCCCGCCGGCACGGGCTCGGGCGACGGGGGCGGACGCCGGATGGGCGGCGCGGGCGCGGCGGGGAGCCGACTCCTGTGGTAGGGGCGACGCCTGTGGCCCGACGGCCGAGGGTGGGAATCGTGGGATGAGGTGCGGCCGGGTGACGGTGAAGCTAGGGTTTTCATTGGGTCAAATGGGCTATTTGGGCTGTAATTTCAAGGAAAGCTATTGGGCCATATATGAATTTTTCGGGGGCTATTGGGCCGTATCGAGTTTCTCTTCATTTTTATACACTAATCGGGCCTCGCGGTAGCCGGGGCCTAGACCCGCCCCGGGCGTTTATATGTGGTGACTACAATTGGACGTTGGTTTATCGTCATTTCATGGAGGCGAAAAATAACCAGATTTATGTTGATGTGGACCTGTTACATATTAAGGGCTTATTTGGTTATATGCCATTTGTAGCCTTAACAAATTTTGATCTTTCTTAATGACCTATCCAAATATTATTGGCAATGGTAAGATCTAGCCATTTGTAAAACTTCAGGGTAACGTTGGCGCTTGTTTATTTTGTTGTCAATCACAATTTTACTGTTGTTAAAATTTGATAGTGTTTTTACGAGTGAAAAGTTTCGAAACTACCTGTCGACAGGATGGTTGGGTAAATGAGGCGTGGTCAGAGCGTCTCACCCATGGATCTGATGACTGACTCAAGTATCAAACGAACCAAAGAAAAGAAGATTTATATTGGTTCAGCCCTCCCGAAGGATAATAGACATACGTCCAGTGTGTGATATTTTTTGATGGGTGAAGTAAGAACTAGCATTACAATTACGAGGTGTTCTTAGGGCTTAGAAAGAAGCTGGCCAAGAACAGTCTAAGAGATTATCGATCCCTCTCTCAGCTCATCATGTCCTCCCGTTTATAGTCCAAGGGGGCAGTTACAAGAGGACTTGGGGGGCCAAGAAAGCTAACATTAAAGATCTAAAAAAGTAAGCACAAACAACATCTGAAAAGTTACATAGAGACCCCTTCGGGTCCTGCGTGCTGTGGGTGCCTTCTGCCTTATCCTGCCTTTGGATCCGTCCTCCGCAGGTACCACCTGCCCAGCCTTGTCGGGTGACGTCATCTTCTCCCGGGTTTTCCCCTCCTTGCCTCCTTTGCGAGCCTTGTAAAGCAAGCCTTCCTTCCCGTGGAGACCTGATGTCGGGCTGATGAGTTGAGGTCGAGAAAATGATGCCAAGGTCGGACCTGGGGAACGTCGGGGCGTCCGACCCCAAGATGAGGTCGGGCGGCCCACCCCGTCCGAGGACTTCCGGTCCAACTTCAGTTAACCTTGAGTCGGGTCAGTGAGGTACCCCGGGGTGACACCCCCCACAGCAACCCTCAAACTAAGGGTGGATGAGACATCCATCCTTAGGGTCCAAGCTCTTCGTGGTCGTCGTATTCACCAGGTTTCCAAAGCGCTTCGACTGGGCTTGGGCAGGTGCACTGCCTAGGTGCACCCGCCAGGTGTAGCCCCTGAGTCTAAGAATGAATGAGACATCCATTCTTAGTGTCCAAGTTTTCGTGGACTTCAGCAGATTCCTGAAGCATCTTGACCATGCTTTGGCAGGTGCACCATCCAGGTGCACCTGCCACGTGTAGCCCTCGAGCCTACGAATGAATGAGACATCTATTCTTAGGGTCCAAGTTTCTTCCTGATTGTGGACTTCAGCAGATTCCCGAAGCCTCTTGACCATGCTTCGGCAGGTGCACCGCCTAGTTGCACCTGTCAGGTGTAGCCCTCGAGCCTGGGGTCGGATGGGACATCCGGGCCTAGGGTCAAGCCAGATGTACTATTTTTCCTTCATTCGTTCTCGGACTAAGTCTCCATCCGGAGACTGATGGTAGACGACGAAGTTGGCTCGTCACAGCTTGGTGGCAGGTGGTAACTTTGGCAAGGCCATAGCCCGGAGGCCGATGGTGGCTGGTAGGCTCGGCAAACCTACTGCCCAGAGGCTAAAATTGGGTACCGAGCTTGTTGGGATTATGGTCCGGAGGCTTATGGTAGTCCCGAAGCCGACTTAGTAATAGCCCGAAGGCCAATGACCGAGTCGGTGAAGCCATAGCCCGAAGGCTGACGGCAGTTGGCGGGAGTTGAAGGAAGATCCCAAAAAAAACTTGGTTATTGATCGGTCGCCCGACCCTGAGCATGCGCTGCGCACATGGGCCCCTGACAGTTTGAACAGAGCGCTAGTCACGTATCATTAAGGTCGTCAAAACCAAGAGCACGTAACGGCTGATGAGACCACAGGTTCCCCACTTTTCCCAATGGTACGCGGATCCAACAATCGAGATTTTCCCTTCGAGGAAAGCGGTGTGTGTAGCAGCAGTCTCTTAGGGCGCGCGACTGAAGCCGCGTGGGCTCTGTTAACTGCCCCTAAATAATTGATGGCTTTGATCCTCGATCGAGACGACGTGGTGGTTAAGGAGACGAACGGGCCGAATCGCTTTGGAGGCTCCACGCGTGTCGTTAATGGTGCCGCACATTTTCCAAAGGTGGCGCTGCCAGACCCATCATTGCCCCCCTTTTTAAACTCAGTCATCTTGCCTTCTTCCTTCTTCATGCCTTCAGTTTGTCAAAAAGATTTTCAAGACTTCTGCCCCCAAGCTCCTGCATTTGCTCCTTAGCCTTCCACCGCCTCAAACCCTAGTGTAACTCCTGGAGCCCTCGCAGGGTTCTTCATTGAGCGAGAGTGAGAGCTGGAGCGAGAGCAGCATCGATCATCAACGGCTGGTAAAGGTCTGGATTCTGATCCTTGCCTGGATGCACCTTGCTTTCATCTTTCTTTCGTCCTTTTTGGTTTTACTATTGAGGCCTCACATGCCACGTGCTGACATCATGGCAGGATGTGGGGCACCTGCACCGTTCTATCGAGGCTAGATGTTGTAGAGCTCCGACTCCCCGTCATGACGACCGACCCAAGGGGAAAATGAAAGATAGCCGCTTCCTCCGGCGGGGCCAAGTTCTTGTGGGGTCTCGGAAATAGGACCGTCAGAGCCCACGAGGACGATACCTTGCTGGGGCACAGTTGCTGACTAGCAGCGTCAAATAGGGTGGCATCTGACATCGATCCCTGCTCGGGAGGGGGGGTCGTCCTCCCGCATTGGTGTTGAGGAGCTCACGGCTCAGCAGCAGCACGCCGAAGGCCCGCTCTAAGACTTGGCCGCCACGCTCGACGATGCTGAGGCGGGACTGGCGGCATCGGAGGCGAGGAGAGCTGAGGTGGAGCAGAGGTTGGTGACTATTGAAGCGTCAAGGGTGGAGGTCGTGACCAAGCTGGCCAAGGCGAATGCGGCGCGAGAGGAGGCTATCCGTAAGTACCGGCCTGGTTTCATCATTTTTATTCCGGGGCATGTTTTGACTGGCCCCTTTTTGAACAGGCCAACTTGAGGCCCTCCATCGACAGTCGGCAAGCTAAGGACTCGCGTCCAGATGGCCGAGACGCGCTGGATGCACTGTGCAGACGGAGTTTGGGAGCTCCTCACTGAGATCTATACTGAACCATCGTTGACCGCGTCAAGCGAGGACACACTCATGGTGTGTCTCTGGAACGGCGGGGAGCTCCTTCGGACCTACGTCGGGGCGTGGCGAAGACCGCCGCAGCACACTTCCTTGGGGTGGTACACAAATTGTAGCCTCGCGCAGAGATCGAGGCGATCGTTGAAGGGTGGTCGGTAGGCGTTGCTGAGGCCGACGTGGATGGCATTTATGCCAACATGGATCTGTAATTTAGGGGACCTCAACCCTATGAGTGGCCTTCAACCCCGTTTGTAGTAAAGACTTTATTAGTCCTTTTGAACACAATCATCGATTCGCGAAATGTCGGATACATATCTCTTTTTTTGGATAGTCGTCCTCCCGCTATGCGGCGGACTGCGCTGAGTGACCTCGGCCTTCAACGGAACGAGTCTGGAGGGCTCTTGGTCAAGCTCGAGCAAGTCTATCCCTTTGGACAGATCGTGCAGAGCGACCTTGGCCTTCAACGGAACGAATCCGAAGGGTTCCCAGTTGAGCTCATGCGAGTCCACCTCTTCCATAGCGGGTCGACGTGCAAAGAGTCTGCCTTCCATTCACCTCGTGTCCGACCCTGGAAGCTGAGCGACTTGGGGACTCAACAGACAGATCCGGAGAACTACCCAGTCAAGCTCGAACGACTTAGCCAAACACATCGGGCAAACAGGTTGACGGGGGAGATCGACGATCACTCAGCGTGTGTATGACCATCGTGGTTAAGCGGCTGGAGCCAGCGAAACGGATTCTGAGGGATCTCCAGTCAAGCTAGGGCCAGTTAATCGTTTACGTGACAGGTGATCATGAGGTCGACGACCGACTAATCACTGCGTGTCTGACCCTCAAAGTAGAGCGGCTCGGGCGATCAACAGACCTCCGGGTGGTCACCGGGTCAAGCCCTTGGTGTCTTAGTCATTTACACAGGATATAGCCGTTGAGAGCCCCGATCTCATTCGCCTGGCACTTGACCGAAACACGATAGGCCTCGACCCTAGCTAGCCTTTGGGAGGGGACCGGCCTCAGGCCCGAGGGACGTCAGGTCGAGCCATCACGTTCAGTCAAAGTGGGCAAAGAATGAGCCCCGAGCAGCTCACGCGCAGCCGGCGAGCTCCTCTTCCAAAGAACCCTTGGCTAACAAGCGGAGGCCACATTGCTCAGGGCTAGCCGTGAGCATTTCACGAGGAAGGTGTCGGTTCGGCTACTGATACTGCTCAGGAGGGCTACCGAGCCCTGAGCCGTTCGGGGGTCGGGAAAAATTGATCTGCAAAAAGGTTAACAGAGGATTGATATTGCTTTATTGAAGGGATTGAGGGCTGGGTACTTAGCTGTTCAAGCGTAGAATCGACGCAGGTGCTCGATGTTCCATGAGTTCGGCACCTCTAGACCATTCTCGTGAACCGGCCTGTAGGAACCCGGACGCATGACAACAGAGACGATGAAGGGGCCTTCCCAAGGGGCCGACAACATGTGCATGCTGACGGTGGACTACACTCGGAGGAGTACAAGGTCGCCGACCTTAAAGGGCCTTCCTTGGACGTTCCTGTAATGGTAAGGGCGAAGGGCTTGCTGGTAACGGTCCGCCTGGATCATCGTGGCCATCCATGCTTCTTCAAGGCTGTCGATGTCCTCTGCCCGTGTTTGTTCAGCCATGCCTTCATCGTAGTGGTGAATTCTCGGGGATTCGTGGAGCATGTCGACAGGTAGGATAGCCTCCGAGCCGTAAACCAAGAAGAATCCCGTGGCCAGGCTCGGTTGGTTGCGGAGCCCCCAGAGCACCGCGGGGAGCTCGCGTAGCCAATGGCCTCTGTATTTCTGGAGTGGATCAAAGATCCGAGCCTTCAGATCCTGTAGGATCATGTCATTGGCACGCTCGCACTGCCTATTTGCTCGGGGGTGTGCCACCAATGCATACTTGACCTCGATGCATCTTTCCTCGCAGAACTTCCAAAAGTCATTCCCGGTGAACTGTGTCCCAAGGTCGGTAATGATCTCCCTCGGGATGCAGAACCGGTAGGAAATATCCTCAATGAACTCCGTCGCCTTCTTAGCTATGCAGATCTTCGGAGGTTTTACCTCAATCTATTTCATAAACTTGTCAATCGCGACAAAAAGATAATCAAAGCCCTGAGGTGCCTTTGGGAACGCGCCGACCATGTCGAGTCCCCAGCACACAAATGGCCACGTCGGCAGGATCGTCTGGAGGGCCTGAGCTGGAAGAGGATGCTGCTTGGCAAAGAATTGGTAGCCAGCGCAACGCCGCACCAATTCCTTGCATCTCTGTTGGTGGTCGGCCAATAGAATCCCAAGCGGAAAGCTTTGTCGACCAACATCCGAACGCCCGCATTGTTGCCACAGATGCTCGAATGGATTTCGTCGAGGATCTGGACTCCACGGTCCCGGAGGACACACAGTAGGAGTACTTGAGTGGAGGCCGCACGCTTGTATAGCTCAGAGCCAACCACAATGTACTGCTTGCTGCGTCAAACGATACGCTTGGCCACGACCTTGTCGGGCGGTAGCGTCTTGGTGGTGATGTAATTGATGAGCTCATAGCGCTAGTCATCCGCGGAGCTGGTGATGGCAAGCACCGAGCTATCTCGGGCAAGATGAGTTAGTTCAGATTGCTCTGGCTCCTTGATCGACGATTTGTGTAATTCTTGGACAAAAACCCTCCCGCGGAACTGCCGCCTGAGATGACCCAAGCTTGGCCAACTGGTCAGCCGCAACATTCGCGTCACGGAGGACTTGATGGAACTCGAGGCCACTGAACCGACCCTCAAGTTTTCTGACCTCGGCGTAGTAGGCATCCATCTTTTCGCTTGAACAAGTCCAGTCCTTGTTGACCTGGCTGATTACCAGTTTCGAATCACCATACACCATGAGGCGCTCGACGCCAACAGATTTGGCGATACGAAGACCATGGAGCAGAGCCTCATATTCCGGGGCATTGTTTAACACACATCCTCCATTTCCCATTTTTCTTTTTTACAAGAACCGAATTGGCTAGCCACTCCGGATGATACACTTATTTGATGAATCATGCATCTAAAAGCCTAGTCAACTCCTTCCTGATCTCGTCCTTGCGTTCTTAAGCGAATCGCCGCAACCTCTATCTAACCGGCTTGGCGTCAGGGAGAACGTGGAGCTCATGCTCGATCAACTCCCTGGGTATTCCTGGCATATCTGCGGGTTTCCAAGCCAATGTTCACACGTAGGAAGTCGATGAGCGTGCTTTCCTATTTGTCCCCAAGGCCTATGCCTTTCAGTGCCATCTTGGAGGGGACGGTGTCAGAGAGGGCGACGACCTTGTACTCGACGGGGCCGGCGACGGATCCTGATGTGCGTGGTGCCGAACTCGGGGCTTCCTCGACCACCGGTGCCTTCCCTTTGGGCTCGGCATGCAGGGGGGTGAACCTTCCGATGCGGGCCGAGGGGTCGATGGCCTCACTAAAGGTAAGCCTTTCTGTTTCGCAGGCGTATGAAGTGGCGACATCACCCCGGATTGAGAACTCACCCGTGGGTCCTGGAACCTTGAAGACCAGGTACGTGTAGTGCGGGATCGCCATGAATTTGGCGAGGGTTGGGCGCCCGAGCACCACGTGGTAAGCCATCTCAAAATCCGCCACGTAGAACCTAACAAACTCGGTGCGGTAGTTCTCCCACGTTCCAAATGTCACGGGGAGGGAGATCATGCCAAGAGGCAGGCTCATCTTGCCTGGGACAATGCAATAGAAGGGCGAGTATGTGGGCTCAAGGGTAGAAAGGGAGAGCCCGAGCTCACGCATCGTCCCTCGGAAGAGGACATTGATACCGCTCCCCCCATCGATGAGCACGCGCTTAAGGCACCTTGAGCACCACTGGGTCCACCACCAGAGGGAACCAGCCTGGCTTTGGGACGTCGGTCCATTGGTCGACTCGGGAGAAGGAGATCGAAATCTCCGACCACTGGAGGCGCTCGGACAGCTCGGTAGAAATGGTGTTCACTCGACGGAAAAGGAGTTTTTGTTGATGGCGGCTCTCCGAAGTCGCCTCCCCGCCAAGGATCATGTTGATGGTGCGGGTCGGCTCCTAGAAGCCGTCTTTCCTCCTATGTTCTTCCTTTTGGCGCTTAGCGTCTCCACCTCTCCCCTTTTGCCCCCTCGGGGGTCAGGGATTCTGCGCCTCTCGGACCATCTAATCCTAGAAGATGTAGCACTGGCGGATAGTGTGATTGCCTTCGGGGTGCAGGAAACACAACTTGTCCAATGCCTCCTGAAGTGACTCTCCCGAGGCCTCTCCCCTGATCTAGGCCTGTCAATGGCTGCGACCTTGGAGTTCGGCTTCCGCTTTGCCTTGTCTCGCCGAGTCCACCCAGACGGTCGGCGATCTAGCCTTCTCGGTCGAGCTCGGCCCGCTCCTTTCCATGGGACTCCCTCGGGGCACAGTGCTCTGGAACGAGCATCTCCTCCTGTTTGGCGTCCTCAGTATCGGCGAAGCGCTCGGCGGTAGAAATCATGTCCCCCGGGGAAGTGGTCGGTTCCTGACGAGGTAGCAAAATAACTCGGAGGGCTTTCGAAGGCCCTCGGAGAAGATGCGCATGACGTCATCATCGGTGATGCTCGCAACAGTGTTGCGACGTTCCGAGGAACGTTGGATGTAGTTCCGAATAGATTCGCCGGCCCCCTGCCGAACCTATCGGAGGTCGTAGCGGGAGGCCGGACGCTACCAGGTGCCTTGGTAGTTGGAAATGAAGGCATTACAGAGTTCGTCACAAGAGTCGATGGAGCCCTCGGGGAGCCCTGAAAGCCAATTAATGGCGGTTAGCGCCAACATGACAGGGATGTAGTTCGCCATCACGTGAGTGTCACCGTTTGCTGCCCGGACAGCCGTGCAATACAACTGGAGCCACAGAGTGGGGTCGGTCTTGCCGTCGTAGGGATCGATTCCGGTCGGACGAAACCCCTTGGGCCACGTCACCTGTCGGAGACCAGCGGTAAAGGCCGAGAAGCCATTATGTCGGGGCTCGACCTCGGTTCCAACGGCCCCATCGGGAGGGTCGTGCTCCCGGTCGTAGTCGTCTCGACGTTGCACCTCCCGGTGCGTTCGGTCAGCGACCCGACACTCGATGGTGTTGAAGGCAACGACCTTCTGCGCTATGATGTCGCGCATGTCCCCAGTGCATGAGCTGCACTGGTGCTCCAAAGTTCGGGCACTCCTCCGGTGACCTCCCGAGCCAGCGGGCACAACTCCAGCCCCCGTGGTCCGGTGCTGGGTGTCGCATGGTGAAGCGGAGTGGCCAGCACTCTACTGCTGCCGAGACCTCATTCGACGAGCACTGCCTGTGGGGTGCTCGGACAGGCCCGGGATGTTGAGCTGAGCGGCAGCTGCCTGGGTCATGGCCATCGCCTTCCACACCTCCAGGGAGTCAGGGACGCGATGAGAGTATGCTCAATGGCCACCAGGTTAGCTGCAGGCATCCGAAAGACCTGGTGCCAGTCGAACTTCATGGAGAAGTTGGGCTCCAGGCTCTGGGGTTGGACGCAGGGGCGCTGGGCATGCTCGCGCCGCGCTACCCACTCTGCGTTGCAGTGGCGGCGGGCGTTGCAATGGATATCGGACTCCTGAGAGCCCATGACCTCATCCTTAGAGACCGTATCCGCCATTATGACGAAGTTCGCCGGCCAACGGTTGCCTGGAATGAAGACCAGCCCGCGTAGCCGTTTGGCCGAAGCTGTGCTGGGAGGAGGAACGCGACGGGCGATCTTCTTGAAGCTCACTGCTCCAGGAGGCGTGGGAGCGCGTCCGATGGCAAACGAAGCAGTGGAAAATATCTCCTGTGGCGGGTAAGCCAGGCACGCGGGGCGGAGCCCCCCGGGGCACATGACTCGGACCCACCCAGAATCCGTCCCCGAGACTGCTGTGTAGGCAGTGAGGGGCTTGGGCCGCCAAACCTTCGTGGTCGAGCGAACTGTGGGAGTCGAGGCTGCTGAGCGCGAGGCCGCATGCCTCGGCCTCCCCGTCACTGTTAACGACCAAATTTGGTAACCAAATCCCTAAGTTCAAGATTGGATTTGAAGCGGAATCGGATTGGGAAAGTGATCTGCGGGGAAAGCAGAGACCGCATCGGCCACGATCAAATCGGCTGGGAAACCAGTCAGCTGAGGCCGAATCGGATAGGACGGTCGATAGCCGATTCTGATTCAGAGAAGAAGATGGAACCGTTCCGATAAAGAAGCTTAAAGATAAAAGGAAGATTCGGTTCCTAAATGTTCGTTAAGATTATTGCAATCTATGAATAGGGTCATGTAATGGCAATTGTATCTGTAAAATAGGATTTTGTTTAGATAGCTGTTTAGATGCCGCTTCCATTCATTCCACCATCGGTTGAAGATGGTCGTCCTTGTCACCGCCAGGTCGATGTTGTCAATACTGCCTAGAGGGGGACCAGGGATGCTGAGCAGCCAATTCATCATAATATCTCCTTCGATTTTGCCCCTGGATTGGATTTTATCTAAGTAATAGAGGCCGATCGGCAGCTGACCCATGCCAAGTTGTCTTGCGGCTACCATCGGATGGTAAAATTTGTAAGAGTTTTGAACATTGCACCCTTGGTGGATGCCGACAAGGAGGATGCAAGGTGTGATGGCCGATGTATAGATCTCCCTCGGTTTTTTATATCCTTCGGAGTTAAGCTCATCCAGCCGGAGATCATCTGGGACTTCGAATCTGTCAAAGTCTTCATAAGCAAACCATATTCTCAAACTGCTTGGGAAAGCGCTGTACAGGTTGTCGAACCAGTTTTTGAAATGGTCGGCTGTTAGCTTGGATCCGTGGATAGGTTGTTGTTGCTTCCCCATATGACAGGCATCGGTGGGTGGTCACTTCTTCATCATCTTCGAACCTTGGCTCGATTAAAGGGAAATCGACTTCCAATGGAGTCTGCCTTTCTGCAACTCGGTAGAGGTGGAGGTTTAGCCACAACTGCAGCAGCCACCAGGGCCCTCCTATGTTGATGGCTTGTTCGGAAGCTAGCCGAGCCGATGCATTACTTAACATTTGGTATAGATAGATGAGCAAGTATTTTCCCAAAGGGACTTGTTTTTTGCTCACCAAGGCTTCGGCTATGTGCTGCCAGTTGCTAGTCGGCCCGCAGCTCGATCCGCAGAAAACATATTTCTCTAGCCACATTAAAAGGAAAGCAGTGTGTTCTCTCTCAGAAATTGAGCCGTCTTTCATGTTCATTGATATGAAGCCGCTCCAGCCCCCTATGCTTTTGGTCTTAAAATTGTGGGAGCACTTGATGTTGAGGCCGGCTGGGTCGACTGTGGATGTTATATCCAGTCCTGTGATCATTACTACGTCCAAAAGGGTTGGTGTCATCGGCCCTTGTCTAAATAGAAACACATTTAGCGTGTCCGACCAGAAGTAAGTGACAACCAATATGAGGGGTTCGTCCTTTGATATATCGGCTATTGTCAGGGCTAGGCATTTGCTTATACCTAGTTCAGTCCAATGGGTTTGCTGCCTAGCCGACATCCGTGAATACCAAGCTGGCCAAGATTTATCTATTGAGGGTCAAGACTTGAAGGCACCAGACCAGTGGGCTAGGTCAGGAGTGGAAAATCTGAAGGGAGTCCAGTTTGTTTCGGCATTAATAAACTCGCTAGGGTCTACATTGCCGATCGGCCCTAACAAGAACTGATTAGGGCTAACAAGGTCTGGAATGGCGATTTGGTGAGCGAGGTGCTATGATTTAAAGGATGGAAAAACAAGATTACAAAAGATAAATGCCAAGTTGCAAGGAGTAAAGGGCGGTAGCCGATGAAACTTACCTCCGGGTATTCCGCTTGGGCCGCGTCGGAACGAGTGCTTTAGGACGCCATTGATGAGTGGGATCGTCGCCGTGGAAGGGTTTGTTGGTGAGGTCGTGCTTCGGGTTCCGACGAGGTCGCCGAGGAGACGAAGAGTTTTTGGCTAGGGCTTGAGAGATGAAAGTAACAGTGTGGCTTGTTTCGGCGCAAGGCAGGTGCTATTTAAAGAAAATTTCTTGACAGCCGAGACAGAACCGGACAAGAGTTGCACGGGAATTCAAAAAGCGGCAAATCCGTGATATTATCTTATCACAGACTTGGGAGGCATGTGTTAACGACCAAATTTGGTAACCAAATCCCTATGTTCTAGATTGGATTTGAAGTGGAATCGGATTGGGAAAGTGATCTGCGGGGAAAGGAGAGACCGCGTAAGCCACGATCAAATCGGCTGGGAAACCAGTCGGCTGAGGCCGAATCGGATAGGACGGTGATAGCCGATTCCGATTCGAGAGAAGAAGATGGAACCGTTTCCGATAAAGAAGCTTAAAGATAAAAGGAAGATTCGATTCCTAAATGTTCGTTAAGATTATTTCCATCTACGAATAGGGTCATGTAACAGCAATTGTATCTGTAAAATAGGGTTTTGTTTTTCCTTTTGTGATATGACATTGGGGCTATATCCCAAGATATTGTCGTATTTTAAATAGTAGATTAGATAGAAACCGTGTCTTACACGAATAGTGTTATTCCTGGGTATAAATAAGACCCAAGGGTTCTTTGTAAACAACACACATCAATACAATCTCGGCGCATCGCCAAACCTTTTTCTTTTAGACGAGTTCTTGATCCCGCTTCGGGCTGCATCGATCTCGACCCCCGAATAAGGTAAATTCTTGTCATTAGTAGTTTGTATCATCAAATCTAGTGCTTACATCGTCATGACACTCTATGTTTAATGTTATAAGCTGCGTAATTTATCATATACGGTATATAAACTAGATTAATATCTGGATCTATCTTACCGTCGGCTAGTTTCTCTCGGGAGACAGTAGCCGATAGAGCTAGGTCTAGATGTTAAACTAGTTTATATGTTGTATCCACCGTCTCGAAGGGTTTACATCGGTTCATATAGATATAATACTTCTTTTTATACTTAATGCTGCATCATCATGACATATTAAGTCACTTTAAGAATTATTAAGATCTATTCGGTTGGATGTTTATCATTAGAGACAGTGCCGGAGTTTCAGCCGGCCTTACCTGTTTTAATTGTCTTTTAGCGTTATTTACTATTAGATATATTAAAGCTACCTCTTATATTAAGATCTCAATATGGTTAAATGCCTTAAGCCAGTATCAGTCTGTTGACATCAGCCGATAGCCGATTGATTTAGGTTTAACGCATTTAGATTAGATTGGTATCTTTTCATAAGATACATCGGAGTAATAGCCGATACACATTAGATCTGCAGCATCGGCTAGGTTATAAATACATATATTTGTTACCTTGATGTATATTTAGATTAAGTGATTTATACTGTCTCGGCATAGCCGATCTATGTTAGTGATATGTCCTAGAGGCAACATGGAGATGTTGGATATCATGGTCAATGTTTGTGTATAAATGAATAAATTGTTATTCAGTTCCATAAAATAGACATCTTGTATTGATCAATAAATACGTGACTTATTTATGAGACTCTATATGTATGAATCTATTTCTAAACGATCCTTGATCATATGTCATATTGTTGGAACAAATATGATTCTAAGATCGACATGTTTATTGATTGATGATCATGTCTCATAGATCATGGTATGGAGATACCAAATCAATATACGTGGACATGTGTTAGAGAACACATTGTTGGATAGACCTACCATGAGACACTACAGGAATTAATGTGCCATTAGTTGGTCTCAGGTAGTGTTGGTACAAAGTCCTTAGACCTGAGATCATCATGGATTCCAACATGTGTAGTAAGCTACTTTGGGGCTACCAAACACTATTCCGTAACTGGATAGTTATAAAAGTAGTCTTCGGGTTTGCTATGAAACATGTAGTGGCATGTGAATGATCAAGATTGAATTTGCCCCTCCTTTGGAGAGATATCTCTGGGCCCCTCGAGGTAATGGATTATGGAAGTGCATGGCCATGCCGAGTTGATTGAGGAATCAATCAACAGACTGATAATCCAATACGGTTCGAGTGAATGGTTAAGCTATTGAAGGGATGGCACACACATCTTGCCTATAGCTTAATTGATATCGTGAGGCAAAGGGATTTGTGTACACATTACAGGTTCAGAGTCAATATTATATTCTTGTATACTATGGTGTCAAGATGTGCTGCTAGGCGCCGCTGTTGACAGATCGGGTGAGTTGGACCCGAGCCGACGATCGGCTAAGTTGGACTCGAGCCGATGGTCGGCTGAGTTCGACTCAGGCCGAAACCGAGTATACCTGAACCTACAGGGTCGCACGCTTAAGGGGATAAGAACAGGCATTCGAGTTGCACTCGGATATGGCTCAATCGGATAGGGATCCGATCGGATAGAGTCCTATGGGCTTACGAAGTCCGACCGGCCAACTCTATGAGATTCAGATGGGATCCAATTCAAAATAGAGTCCCGATGGGCCTCTAGGCCCAACCGGCAACTCTATATAAAGGGGTGAGGGGTGGAGAGCTGCTGCATGCAATTGGAACCAAATCAATTTTATCACACGCGGCTTCAGAAGTCGGCGAGATCAATCTCCACGGAAACCCTCCCCACCTCCGAGCCAAAACCCTAGCCTTGCATCTTGTGCTAGCACACGGGTGTTCGGCGTTCTGTTCTCGGACGTGTGGATACCGGTAGAGGCGCTGCTATGTTGTGATGCTATTCGTCGGCTACAAATCGGCTATGGTGGAATCGGCTACGGTCGGGCGCATCAGAGCGAGGCGCGCGAGCACGGTCGGACGACTCGGCGAATCGGCTACTCGGTGAATCGGCTGTTCCCAGGAATCGGCTGTCAGCTTGCGGGAATCGGCTATCGGTAAATCAGCTTTCATCGGCCAACACTGTTCCGGATCGGATAGCTCCTGATTGACTGATCCGGTGCACTCTACTCCAATCGGTAACGATCTATTGACCCTTACTTGCAAGTGTTCCTGGTTTGAGCGGTAGAAAATTTTCGTTATTAGCTATCGTAGCTTCCACATAACCCTTCAATCCATCTGAGTCACTTAGTTTAAATGTGCTTCGGGATAGCCAATATATGTAAATTGATTCCCCGAGCCGATCCAGTAGGATCTAACTTTAACCTTAACGCATGTATCTGTTTATTATTTCTTATTGGTTAGCAGATCAAACCAATTGGCATGCCTAGTTCATCACAGGTAGCCAAGGACGGACTGCACTGGAGTTAAGCAGATCTCCCAGGCCAGCGCGTGGGAAAGATTTCTCATCAACACGCTTCTTGGCACGCCCAGTGGGACCATCAACTCGGGTAGAAAGCAACAACAAAGTCGACATGATGGTTAACGTCAAGAGCCCCGAAATCAGTTAGGAAAACACGGTTCCTGTCAAGATGGAACAACTGTCGGCTGAACAATTGGCCGACTACAAGAAGATGATGGAGGAACTGCAGGCCAACTATTTGCAATCTTTTGCCCAGACCAGGCCTGGGGCCGTCCACCAGAAGTACAAATTCAGCATGGGCAACTTTAAGGCATCCTCCTCAGATGATATAAAAGGAAAACACAAGGTGGAGGAGCCGAAGCAAGAACAAGACGATTCGGAACTGCACACTTTGCAAGACCGAATCGACTCGGCTGTACACCACGCTCTCGTCAATCAGAGTGGCATCCTAGTCAAAATCTCAACAACATGATTGCTACTGTGGTTGACTCAAAGATTGCCGATCAGCTTTAGCGGGGTCTGACTTATTTCACTGACGGCCAGTTCCCCAACTACAAGGTCTTGGCAACACAGAATCGGCCGATCCCGCCACTAGCTCAGCCGAGGCCACCAGGAGGAATCCTCAGTCAGCCGAATGCATCTGCATCGGCTTCGGGGCCGCCACCAGTCGTTCTTAACCAGTAGCAACCTCCCTCCCAGGAACGACTAGTCGGCATGTTCGACGTCAACCGGCGGCAAGAACCGGTCGCCAACCCCATTCAAGGGGCACAATACAATGTCGGTGGCCGTTGACTCTTCCCTGATCAATCACCGCCGGTGAATCGGCTGCCTCTTGCTGTCGACCCACCTCAATATCAGTACCAGGGAGGCCAGCATGACCAACATTACCGGCCGCAAACACCGCCACCTCTGTATCGGCAAGCACCCGTGCAATACGATCAATATGAGCCGATACGGCATGCTCAAGATAACAAGACTTGTGCTGATTTGATTGCCGACGTCATGCGCGATCAGTTCGGCCTCAAACCGAAAGACTCTTGCAATATGTATCGGTATCCATACCCAGAACATTTTGAGAGGGTGCCACTGCCCAACCGATACAAAGTCCCATATTTCTCCAAGTTCTCAGGGCAGGACAATATTTCTACATACAAACACGTCAACCGATTCCTGGCGCAATGCGGAGAGGCATCGGCTACAGACGCCCTGAGGGTTCGCTTGTTCCCGCTCTCGCTATCGGGATCGACCTTTACATGGTTTTCTTCATTGCCCTTCAATTCCATCCAAAACTGGGCCGATCTCGAGAAGCAGTTCCATAGCTACTTCTACACTGGCAACCATGAAATGAAGCTGTCGGACCTGACAAGCATCAGGCAGAAGCATGAGGAGTCGGTTCAGGACTACATCCAGAGGTTCAGAGAGATGAGGAACCGCTGTTACAGCCTGTGCTGTCCGATTCCCAGTTAGCCGATTTGGCTTTCCATGTACTGTTGCCGTCGATCCGTGAAAGGTTTTCGGCTCAAGACTTCGACAGCCTAGCCCACCTGGCGCAGAGGGTGACAGCCCACGAGCAAAGATTTCAGGAATCAAGGAAAGCCATTAAGGAGGTTGCCCACGTCATCGTCGAATCTGATTAAGAAACATGTGACGATGACGCAAAAGTTGCTACAGCTGAATGGACCAAAAACAAAAAAGGTCATCGTCTACCAATGGCTGCTGAAAATGACAAAGGAAGAGAAGTACGACTTCAACATTACCAAGGCCGATAGGATCTTTGATTTATTGCTGAAGGAGAAGCCGATTCAACTTCCTCCCAACCACACGATCCCATCGGCTGAAGAACTCAAAAAGAAGAAGTATTGCAAGTGGCACAACTCCACCTCCCATAGCACTAACGACTGCAAAGTTTTCAGGTAGCAAATCCAGTTGGCTATTGAGGCCGGAAAGTTGAAGTTCGCCGATTCACCTCGGCCAATGAAAGTCGATGGAAATCCCTTCCCGGTCAATATGGTTCAGGTCGGCCCCAGGCGAGCTGATCGATAGCACAGAGTGACGCACGGCTTAGCCAAAACTCTCAATGGGGTTAAGGCCGAAAAGAAATCAGCTGGAGACCAAGCTGCGCCAGTCAATATGGTGCATTCCACCGGCCGATCAGCCAATCGGCGACCCAGGTGTTGGCACCTTTTTTGGCAAAAGGCACAAGCACGATCGATTCACCTAAATATTTGCTGTGGTTCTTGGTATGGAGTCGCCAACCACTTCAATCTAGCAAAAACTAGAACAAAGTGGGTTTTGTAGATCAAATCGGCTAGCGGAACCGATTTAGATAGATAGATTGATAAATACTCGTCTCGTGAGCAAACGGAAGGTTTTCGGGACAAACCTACAAAGAGACGTCGCACTCTCGCAGCGACGGCGGACAATTTACAGCGCAAATTGACAAAGATGGACGAACTAAAAGAAATACATTGAAAGAAAATAAAAGAACGGTACAATTGGCTAGAAACTAGAACTAGATTGGATTTGTTTGTGTTGATTGTTGTTCTGCCAATTGAACCGGCCTTGGCCCTTAAATAGGGGTTGGTCTTGCCCTCCGCAGGCCCTTCTCCACGTCCAATTTGGGTTAGACACGTTTGGAAACCCGAAACACACCGTATGGAGGAAGGAAACCCGAGTACCGACGAAGTCGTCTAGGTTTCGGACTCGCCGGCCGACCACCATATGCCTCGGTCCGACCAGCCCCACGCCGTCGACCGGCCTATACACGGCAAGCCGACCGGCCTCTCCGAAGGAAACCGGCAAATGTCCAAATATTGGCTATCTTCCCTATTTTAATTCCTAGGTGCCAATTTTGGGTGTAAACACATGCCCCCTGCCTTTTATGATGAACATCGTGAATCTAAAAGCACAAGACATGTTCATACTTAGGACGATAACTCAATTATCGGCCACAAAACTCCCTAAGCATCTTGCCAAACACTCGGGAAGTATTTCTTCAAATATTTACCGTTGATAGCCCGCTGAAACTGTTCTCCTTGAAGCATCTCCAAGAAATACGCATTGCCCCGAATGATTTCGCATATCCGATAAGGTCCCTCCCAACTCGGCGACCACTTACCGAATTCTTTAGATCGAGAATCTAATGGCAAAATAGTCTTCCATACTAGATCTCCCACTTGGAACGTCTTTGCCTTCACCCTTTTGTTGTATGCTTTAGCCACTCTCTTCTTTTCTTTTTCTATTTCTTCCAAAGCCTTCAAACGTTTGTCGACCACTTCATCAAGGTTATCACCCATCAAGAACTTGTAGTCTTCAGCTGACAAATCGTCTTGCTTTATATATCGAAGAGAGCCAAGATTTACCTCAACTGGTAAAACGACTTCTTGTCCATAAACTAGCTCAAAAGGGGTCACCTTGGTGGCACCATGCTTGGATATCCTGTGCGCCCACAAAGCTTCAGAAAGCACTTCATGCCATCTTCTCGGATGTTTCTCGACCTTCTTCTTGATCAGCTTCAACAATGTCTTATTACTAGACTATGCTTGTCCATTAGCCTGAGCGTAGTAAGGAGACGAACTCAACAGCTTAATACCATAAGATTCGGCAACACTCTTCACTTGTTTAGACATAAAAGAAGCCCCTTGATCCGTAGTTAATGTTTGAGGAATGCCGAATCTATGTACAATATGCTTCAGAATAAAATCAATTACCTCCTTATGCGTCATATTCCTGAGCGGCACGGCTTCGGCCCACTTGGTGAAGTAATCCGTCGCAACTAGGACGAACCGATGCCCCTTTGAAGACGGAGGATAAATCTGACCAACAAAATCTAAAGCCCACCCCCAGAACGGCCATGGTTTAATAATAGGATTCAACACCGAAGCTGGTGCCAATTGAACATTGCCGAACCGTTGACAAGCTTCACAACCGTTATAGTATCTGAAGCAATCATCAATCATTCTCGGCCAATAGAACCCCGCTCTTCTAAGCAGCCAGTTCATTTTATGGGCTGATTGATGAGTCCCGCAAATTCCCTCGTGAACTTCACCCATAGCAACTTTAGATTGATCGGTATCTAAACATTTTAATAGTACACCATCTATATTTCGGCGATACAGCTTTTCATCAAGCAAAGTATACTTATACGCTTGCCGCCGAATTTTCCGATCAACCCTAAGACTAGGATCCTTCAAATAGCTAATCAAAGGAATTCGCCAATCACCTACTGTTTCCAGGGCACATATGTCCGAATTTTCAATTAATTCGGCATCCGCATTGAGAAGATTGTGCCCCCCAGCACCTTCTGTGAAGTCGGTCTGACCGGCCAAGCAACGCCGGTCAGACCGGTAATCATCCGCGGTCAGATCGGCCATATAACGTCGGTCAGACCGGCGACAATGTGCTGGTCAGGCCGCCTACGGTGTGCCTCTTTGCCAATTTCACCCAAAAAATTATAATCAAGCACCGGTTGGTCCAATATGAAAAATAAACCTCTTTTGATGCTATAACCATATTCTTGTTGAGCTAAGTCATTTGCCCTAGAATTTTCATCCCTAACAATATGCTTAACAGTAAAATCATCGAAACTGGCAATAATATCTAGGCATTGATCTAAATACCTGTTCAGTGATCCGTCGAAGCATTTGTAGACCCCGGCAACTTGTTGCACCACCAATCCGAATCACCGAACGCTTCTACGTGTGTAGCTCCATCGATCTCCATTACTTGTAAACCGAATAACAAACAATTGTATTCGGCTTGATTATTTGTACAGTAATACTCCAAACGAACCGATGCTTCAAAGCATTGACCATTGGGCAAAACTAAAACTACACCTATGCCTTGACCCTCCTTACACGAAGAGCCATCAAAATAAACTTTCCAAGGTGTAACACTAACCAAACGGACTTCATCTCCACAAGCAACGTCTATATGATGATCTATTATAAAGTCCGCTACAATCTGGCCCTTCATAGACTTCAACGATTCATAGGCCAATCATATTCAATTAATGTATACGCCCACTTGCCAATTCTTCCACTCAGAATTGGCCTTTGCAACATATGCTTAATAACATCGGTTTGACAAGCAACTATGCACGTACTAGACAATAAATAATGACGCAATTTGGTACAAGCATAATACAAGCAAAGACAAAGCCTTTCTACAAATACATACCTCGTTCGGCATCCAGAAGACGGCGACTTAAATAAGTAATTATGTACTCTTTGCCGTCTTCTTCTTGCGTCAAAACGGCTCCAATAATTTTGTCCTCGGCAGTGATATACAACCGAAATGGAATTCCGGTCTTAGGTGCTCGCACCACAGGTGGAGTAGACAAATATCTTTTTAAACCTTCAAACGCCTCCTGTTGTGCTGCCCCCAAAGTAAAATTGGCTTCTTCCTTCAAGCGTAGAATAGGCACAAAAGCATCGATTTTACCTGCTAGGTTAGATATGAATCTTCTCAAATAGTTTACTTTACCTAGCAACCTCTGAACTTCTCTCTTGCATGTCAGCGCTTTGAAGTCTTGAATCTTCTCAACCTTCTTAGGATCGATCTCAATCCCTCTCTCATGCACCATGAATCCTAAGAATTTTTCCGCCGACACACCGAAAGCACATTTGAGTGGGTTCATCTTCAAACCATACCGACGCATCCTCTTAAAAGCTAACTTCAAATCGGCTATATGTCCACCCATATCATCCGATTTGACTACAATATCATCAATTTAAATCTCTAGGATAAAACCTAACAAATCATGAAAAATTAGGTTCATCGCTCTTTGATACGTTGCGCCGGCATTCTTTAACCCAAACGTCATAACTACCCACTCAAACAGCCTGACAAATCCTGGACATCTAAAGGCTGTCTTATACATATCCTCCTCTGTCATGAAGATTTGGTTGTAGCTGCCATTGCCATCTAAAAAGCTAATCACTCTATGTCCTGAAGCATCATTTATTAGCATGTCGGTTATAGGCATAGGATACTCATCTTTAGGAGTGGCTTTATTCAAATCTCTAAAATCTATGCAAACTCTAATTTTGCCGCTCCCCTTCTTTTCTACCGGTACTATGTTAGACACCCACTCCGCATACCGGCACGGCCTAATAAACCCCTTTCAACAATCGGTCTATCTCTTCTTTGACACGATCATATATAAGTGGGTTAAACCGACGAGGAGGTTGTTTATAAGGCCTAAATCTTGACTTTATCGGAAGCCAATGTTCAACAAGATCATGGCTAAATTCAGGCATTTCATGGTATTCCCATGAAAAGCAATCACTATATTCTCTAAGCAGCTCGATCATCTTAACTTTATGATCGACTCTCATGTTTTTATTTATGAAGGTCGGTCTTGGTACGCGCCCATCTCCTATGTCTATTTCTTCTAATGGGTCGGCTGATGTGAACCCTTGACCGAGCTTCTCTACCTCATCAAAATCTTCTATAGTCTCTCCAATATCGTTCTTTGTTGACCGATATTCTTGAACTCTTTTTTGTAACCATTCCAAATTGGTTGTTTTATTCATCATACAAAGTAATGCCACCCAGCCGTGCTGAACTAGCCGGCTTTACAGAAATGGGTACAAAGCCATCTTTGGAAACACTAATAAAATCAAAGCTAGAAAGATCTAACACTGACAAGCACTGCATGTCTCCATGTTTCCATCCTACAGAAACATCGGCCATGGCAACCTCAGCCGATGTATCCACCTGAACTACCTCAACCTCATCACCATCCCACTGTACTAGGCACTGATGTAAAGTAGAGGGAACGCAGCAGTTGGCATGAATCCAACAACGTCCCAAGATGACGCTATAGTTACCCTGTACATCGACGATGAAGAAGGTGGTAGGCAACGCCTTGTTATCCACTGTAAGCTCCACGGATAGGATCTCCTTCGCCTCCGTTGACTCGCCGTTGAAGCCGTTGAGAAGCATATTGGTCTTCTTCAGCTCCGTTTCTTCACGACCCAACTTCTTGAAGAGAGAGTAAGGCATCAGGTTGACCGCCGCGCCTCCATCCACTAGCATCCTCGAGACCGGCTTCCCATCAATGTGGCCCTTCAAATAGAGAGGCCTCATGTGACGGTTGGACTCGTCGGGCTTCTCGAAGACCGTGTCCCTTGGACCTAGCGACATTTGAGCGACCTCTGCCTCGTCCATGGCGCAAAACTCCATGAGCAACATGCAAACCATGCTAATATCCATGTTTTCGCTGGACGATGCCTCCACAGCCGGTTGTTCATCCTTTTGAACAACCACCAGCTTCTCAACATTTGATGACTTATGCATCCACTCCCTCGCAGGCGGTGGTCGCAACTCATTGAACTCCCTGTCTCTCCTCTCTTCGGCTTCCTTCTCTTTTAATTCAGAAGCACGAAGACGCTGCAACCTCCTCTTCTGGGTAGCCGTTAAATCCTTAGGCATCCACCTAGGATTCGGCTCTGTTCCAGGAGGCAAATAATGTCCCTCGTTACCCTTGCACGAGGAGGGAACCGCCCTGTGACTCTCCTTACCAGAACGACGGTCAGACCGGCGCGGGTGGCCGGTCAGACCGGTACTGTGTTTGTGATCAGACTGGCGGCCAGGCCCCGTCAGACCGGAGCGAGTATCAGACCGACCAGACGGCGCTATCTGACCGCTCATAGAGCTGCGATCGGGCGCGCGAAGGCTCGGTCGGCCGCTGCGGCGTGGTCGGACCGGCGAAGGCTCGGTCGACCGGCTCTTGAGCGTGGTCGGACCGGCCAAGACGTCCCGGTCTAACTGTCCTCCTGTGCAGTACCCTTTGCGGCTTCGGCTCGATTGCCAAATACCATCCTAGCCTGCACTCCAGATGGTATTGGCACATTGTAAGACCCTATCTTGACGGTGATCGCCTCCGAAGCCCTCTCCTTGGGTTTGGCGCGCTTGTACGCCCTTTTCTCGCCATCAAACCGGTCCTTTGTAGGGGAACCGGCTTCCACCAGAAGTAGACGCATGCCCTCGCGGCGATCTCCTCCCCCTTCTCCATCCTTGGTGATCCTGCATCGGAGGCATGTTATTGTACATAGGCGGGGGTGCCTCCCAAGGCATAAAGTAAGGGAATGGATAACCTGGAGGCGGCATTGGGCATGGTCCCCACGGCATGACTTGAGGGCCATGGGGGAACGGTGGCTCCAAACCCTCGGCGAAGGACCAAATCGCTCCCTTGGGGGCGATCTTGGTCTCTTTCCCTTGGCACGCTCCTTCTCGGCACTCTTCTTCTCGTACTTGTTAAGGAGCATGTCGAAGGTCACCTTGGGCTTATGGGGCTTCCTCGATGTGGATGCCTTGGCCTTGTTCTCCTTCCATGTCCCCCAACCTCTGGGCTCTTCGGCACAAGCATCTTGGGCCTAGGCTCCCCAATGACGACTTCCTTCCCTTAGCCGATTCGGCTTGCTACAGCCGAATCAACACCTTCTTGCCATCAAGGTCGATGGCATTCACAGGGAAAGGATCACTGTCAAGCTTCATCTTTGGGCCCTCGGTGAATTTCAGTCGTCCTTCCTCTATGGCCGATTGAACCTGTCAACGAAAAACATTACACTCATTAGTAGAATGAGAATAAGAGTCATGTCACTTACAATAAGAACGGCATTTTAACTCTTCTAATGAGGGTATGATGTGGCCTTTAGGTAATCTAATTTGCTTCTCCTGCAAAAGATAATCAAAAATCCTATCACACTTGGCCACATCAAAACTATACTTAATCTCACTTTGCCGATCCTTGCGAGGAGTCGGCGTCAAGACCACTCAGCGACATACATGTCATGATCGCCCTTATCAGAATCAGAATCACTATTAGGACAGTCGATCATGCTAACATGAGCTTTCTTATCACTGGGCCTAACAAACTTTTTAGCATCCTTGACTCGGCTTTCTTGAGCCAGAGCCTTCTGCATCACTTGGCTAACATCCAGAAATTGTTGGCCATCTAACCTTTCTTTAATGGGAGCAAGCAATCCATTAAAGGCGAGGTCGGCCAAATCTCTCTCGGTTATGCTCAAGCTAAAACACCGGTTTCTAGCATCCCTAAACCTCTTAATGTAATCTGCAACAGATTCATTATAATTTTGCCTAACCAATGTCAAATCACAAAGTCTAAGCTCAGTCTCACCAGTGTGAAAATAATCATGAAATTTTTGTTCTAGCTGAGCCCAAGTATGAATAGAGTTAGCCGGTAAAGATGTAAACCAAGTAAAAGCAGTACCGGATAGAGATAAAGAAAATAAGCGTAATTTAAAAGCATCCGAAGTGCTAGCCTCCCCACATTGCGCTAAGAATTGGCCGATATGCTCCCATGTGGTCCTATTATCCTCTCCACTGAATTTGGTGAACTCAGGGACTCTATAACCACAAGGATATGGGATGTTATCGAAATAGTCAGGATACGGCTTTTGGTAAACCTTAGCACGATTCCTGGGCTCAATTCCGAATGACTCTCTAATATTATTCCTAATTTGGTCCTCCATATTTTCAGGCCTAGGCGGGTCGGGCAAGATCGGCGGCTTGAAAGGTGGCTGTCGTGGCGCAATATTATCATATTGGCCATGCCTCGTGTCGCAGGGGTATCCCTATTAGGATCATTGTATTGATTGGGAACGTGTGGAGGAATTTGTGCATGAACAGTAGCCATAGGGGAGTCGTGTGCGGGAACGTGGTATAGAACCGAGTTGCCCGTGATAGGATCTACTTCTGTCGGCACCAAAGCGCTGGTCGGCGCCGGGGCCGGTCGGCCCAGCTATATAGGTGCGGTCGGCCAAGCCATATAGCCGTCGGCCGGACCGGTGTAGTATGGGCTCGGGCCGGCCTGACGGCTGGTCTGACCGATGTATGGCGAGTTGGACAGACCGGCTGTTTGGCCGGTTAGACCGACGTAAGGCGACCTGGTCAAACCGACCGTGGGGCCGATCAGACCGCCATACTGTGCTCCGGTCAGACCAGCCATCCGGCCGGTTAGAGCGAGATACGGTGGGCCGGTCAGACCAGCCGTAGGGCCAGTCAGACTGACATGGTGAGAGCCGGTCTGACCGGCCCTACGCCCCGTCGGTTTTGCTAAATATGTGGTTCACAGGGGGCTAGCTCCCACATGCAATCGATTTAGGCGGCGAATCGGTCGCGGGAAGACTGGATTTTCCGCTCATGTGCGCCCTAAACAATCTATTAAAACAAGCCTCCATAGCGGATTCAATCTTATTGTTTACGGCGGCAGTAACGGACTCATCCACCATACTAGCAACAAGTTTTTGAATAGGAACAGAGATGTGATCAACGCTTACCTCGCCGCGAGTTACCTTGAGTGGGCTCCCGGGCTTGATGATGACGCCTTGTCGCATTTTAGTGCAAGATTGATCTAGTACTTCTTGTGTGATCGCCCGAATGCGCTCCTCCATGATTTGGCGAGCCTCCTCATCCAAGTCGTCCAACGATATGTGGACAACATTGGATGGCTCCACGTCTTGCGCCGCTTGCTTGGACATGGCGGCGTCGAATCCGAGTTGGCGTCGTGTCTTCCCCAGCGGAGTCGCCAAAAATCGTGTTGGCACCTTTTTTGGCAAAAGGCACGAGCACGATGGATTCACCTAAATATTTGTTGTGGTTCTTGGTATGGAGTCGCCAACCACTTCAATCTAGCAAAAACTAGAACAAAGTGGGTTTTGTAGATCAAACCGGCTAGCGAAACCGATTTAGATAGATTGATTGATAAATACTCGTCTCGTGAGCAAACGGAAGGTTTTCGGGACAAACCTACAAAGAGACGTCACACTCTCGCAGTGATGGTGGATAATTTACAGCACAAATGACAAAGATGGATGAACTAAAAGAAATATATTGAAAGAAAATAAAAGAACGATACAATTGGCTAGAAACTAGAACTAGATTGGATTTGTTTGTGTTGATTGTTGTTCTGCCAATTGAACCGGCCTTGGCCCTTAAATAGGGGTTGGTCTTGCCCTCCACAGGCCCTTCTCCACGTCCAATTCGGGCTAGACACGTTTGGAAACACGAAACACACCGTGTGGAGGAAGGAAACTGAGTACCGACGAAGTCGTCTAGGTTTCGGACTGCGTCGTTCGGACTAGCAATATGAATCCGGTCTGGCCGGCCCCACTTCCCGGTCTGACCGGCCTATACACGGCGGTCAGACCGGCCTCTCCGAAGGAAACCGGCAAATTTCCAAATATAGGCAAGCTTCCCTATTTTGATTCCTATGTGCCAATTTTGGGTGTAAACACCAGGCACATGGACCCCATGCCCCGTTTTCAATAACGCTTTCGTGAGGAAGAGGAGGCCCGGCGTGGCAAGCCTTGCGTCTGGGAGCCTGAGGTTGAGGGACTCCAATTCGTCAGGAACCACAGTGGTTATGACCCGCACTGGTGCAGTGAGTTTTTTCGATTCTGTTGGGAATCGGGGATGAAGCTGCCAACGATAGACAACTACCCGGCCTGCAGCGAATATCATGAAGACGAATACAGGGATCATCCGATGCAAAGCCCTGCCCAATTCGTCCCCAGGGCCGTGCAGCTTAACCAGAGGCGGCAATTGTCAAGATGGAACAATTGTCGGCTGAGCAATTGGCCGACTACAAGAAGATGGTGGAGGAACTGCAGGCCAACTATCTACAATCTTTTGCCCAGACCAGGTCGGGGGCCGTCCACCAGAAGTACAAATTCAGCATGGACGACTTCAAGGGATCCTCCTCAGACGATACAAAAGGAAAACTTAAAGTGGAGGAGCCGAAGCAAGAACAAGACGATTCGGGACTACACACTTTGCAGGACCGAATTGACTCGGCTGTGCACCACGCTCTCGTTAATCAGAGTGGCATCTTGGTCAACACCCTCAACAACATGATCGCCACTGCGGTCAACTCGAAGATTGCCGATCAACTGCAGCAGAGGCCGACTTATTTCACCGATGGCCAGTTCCCCAACTACAGGGTCTTGGCAACCCAGAATCGGCCGATGCCACCACCAGTACAACCGGGGCCACCAGGAGGGGTCCTCAGTCCGCCGAATGCATCTGCATCGGCTTCAAGGCCGCCGCCCGTCGTTCTGAACTAGCAGCAACCCCCTTCCTAGGAACAACTAGCCGGCATGTTCAACTTCAATCGGCGGCAAGAACCGATCGCCAACCTCATTCAAGGGGCACAATACAACGCCGGCGGTCGGCGGCTCTTCCCTGACCAATCACTACCGCCGGTGAATCGGCTGCCTCCCGCCGTCGACCCAGCTCAATATCAGTACCAGGGAGGCCAGCATGACCAACATTACCGGCCACAGACACCGCCACCTCAGTATTGGCAAGCACCCCTGCAATACGATCAATATGAGTCGATACAGCAAGCCAAGATAACAGCACCTGGGCCAATCTCGAAAAACTATTCCACAGCTACACCGGCAACCATGAGATGAAGCTGTCGGACCTGACAAGCATTAGGCAGAAGCATGAGGAGTCGGTTCAGGACTACATTCAAAGATTCAGAGAGATGAGGAACCGCTGTTATAGCCTGGTGTTGTCCGATTCCCAGTTAGCCGATTTGGCTTTTCATGGACTGCTGCCACCAATCCGTGAAAGGTTTTTGGCTCAAGACTTCTACAGCTTAGCCCATCTGGCACAGAGGGTCACGGCCCACGAGAAAAGGTTTCAGGAATCAAGGAAGGCCATCAAGAAGGTTGCCCACGTCATTGTCGAGACTGACTCAGAAACAAGTGATGATGACGCAGAAGTCGCAGCAGCCGAATGGACCAAGAATAAAAAGGCCACTGTCTGCCAATGGCTGCTGAAAACGGCTAAGGAGGAAAAGTACAATTTCGACATCACCAAAGCCGATAGGATCTTTGACTTATTGCGTAAAGAGGAGCAAATTCAGCTTCCGGCCAATCACACAATCCCATCGAGTGAAGAGCTCAAAAAGAAGAAGTACTACAAGTGGCACAAATCCACCTCCCATAGCACTAACGACTGTAAAGTTTTCAGGCAGCAAATCCAGTCGGCTATTGAGGCTGGGAAGTTGAAGTTCGCCGATTCACCTCGGCCAATGAAAGTCGATGGCAATCCTTTCCCGGTCAACATGGTTCAGGTCGGCCCCAGGCAAGCTGATCGGCAGAATAGAGTGATGTACGGTTTAGCCGAAACACTCAAAGGGGTAAGGCCGAAAAGAAACCGGCTGGAGATCAGGCTGCACCAGTCAACATGGTGCATTCCACCGGCCGATCGGTTGATCGGCGACCCAAACGCATGGACCCCATGCCCCGTTTTCAACAACGCTTTCACGAGGAAGAGGAGTCCCGGCGTGGCAAGCCTTACGTCAGGGAACCTGAGGTCAGGGGACTCCAGTTCGTCAGAAACCACAGTGAATGTTGTGAGTTTTTTCAATTCTGTTGGGAATTGGGGATGAAGCTGCTGACGATAGACAACTGCCCGGCCTGCAGGGAATATCGTGAAGACGAATACAGGGATCCGCCGATGCAAAACCCTGCCCAATTCATTCCCATGGCCATGCAACTTAACCAGAGGCAGCAATCGGTACATGATCGGCTTGGGCCGATCCACCAAGACTTCTTTGAAGATGAAGACGAAGATGAATATTATGAAGAAAAAGCCGAAGATGAGCAATCGGCTAACCCCCAATGGTGCCCTTCGAACCACTTCACTAAAACACAAAAGAGGACCATCCAGCAGCTCAAGAGCGAAGGGCGAGAGGAAGAAGTACGGCGGATGATTCGGCAGCAACAGTGTCCGCAAGGCACGAAAAATGGCACATCAAGAGATAGGCGCCGACTACCGATGAAAGTCCGTCTGATGAAATCCCAGCCGACCAAGCAAGGAGGGCGGCAAAAGGAAAAGGAAAAGCTACTGCATCGGTTAACATGGTATTTATACTACCAGCCGAATTTAGTGCCACGGAGGCCGATGCAGATAGCGTAGAAGACGCCTTGGCAAAACAAGCATTCTCCCTGGAACAAGCCATTTTTGAAAAACGAGAGGGAAATGACAATCGGCACCTCAAACCACTGTACGTGAAAGGATTTGTTAACGGGAAGCCGATGTCAAAAATGTTAGTCGATGGAGGGGTAGCAGTCAATCTCATGCCCTATGCCACTTTTCGGAAGCTGGGCAATGGAGCTGAAGATCTCATCAAGATGAACATGGTGCTCAAAGACTTCGGCGGCAATCCATCAGAAGCCAAGGGCGTGCTGAATGTCGAACTAACCATCGACAGTAAAATCGTGCCAACAACATTCTTTGTCATCGACGAGAAGGGATCTTACAGCCTGCTACTTGGGAGGGACTGGATCCATGCAAACTGCTATGTTCCTTCCGCAATGCATCAAAGTTTGATCCAATGGCAAGGCGACAAGATTGAAATCGTGCCAGCCGATAGGTCAGTGAGCGTTGCTAACACCGATTTGCCACTTTGGGAAATCGACGGTATTGATTGTCTGTCCGGCAAAGTCTGGCAAGCCGATTTTCTAAAGGTGTCTGATTCTGCCATACAGCCTATTGGAGACGAAGAGCCCCAATTATTACTTTGAGGGCGTCGTGGAGGGCTCGAACGTCTACGGCAAGGACACCGCGGACGACGATGATGGCAAGCTTGGGCAAGGTTTCATGTCGGTCGACGAGCTCGAAGAAATCGATATAGGTCCTGGAGATAGGCCTAGGCCGACATATATTAGTAAAAATTTGTCTTCTCGTTGTAGATCCCAGCTTATTGAATTGTTAAAGCAATATAAAGATTGTTTTGCTTGGGAGTATTTTGAGATGCCTGGTCTTAGCCCGTCTATTGTTGTGCATCGGCTGCCTATCAAGTCAGGGAATTGGCCATACAAACAATCTCCTAGGAGGTTTAAGGACGATATGTATTATGCGATTAAAGCCGAAATCACTCGGCTATATAATGTTGGGTTCATTCGGCCTTGCCGATATGCAGAGTGGGTTTCGAATATTGTTCCAGTAATGAAGCAGAACGGTAAACTTAGGGTGTGTATTGATTTCAGAGACCTCAATAAAGCTACCCATAAGGACAAATATCCAATGCCCATAGCCGATTTGCTCGTGTGCTGCTTCTGGATGGTAATGCGGGTTATAATCAGATTTTTATGGCCGAAGAGGATATCCACAAGGCGCTTTCAGTGCCCGGGGCAATCGGCTTGTATGAATGGGTCGTCATGACGTTTGGCTTAAAGAATGCTTTGGAGCAACTTATCAAAGGGCCATGAATTACATTTTCCATGACATGATCGACTCTCTGGTTGAAATTTACATTGATGATGTTGTTGTCAAATCCAGGGAAATAGAAAACCATATAGCTGATCTTAGACAGGTTCTAGAGCGGACAAAGAAATATGGCCTGAAGATGAATCCACTGAAATGCGCGTTCGGCGTGTCGGCCGAGCAAGTTTTGGGGTTTCTTGTTCACGAGAGAGGCATTGAGGTTACATCGAGGAGCATTAATGCCATCAAAACGATACAACCTCCAAAGGACAAGAAGTAATTACAATCTTTGATCGGCAAAATCAACATCATCAGGCGATTCATAGCCAATCTTTCAGAAAAAATGGAGCCGTTCACACCACTGCTTCGGCTGAAGGGCAGAGCAGCAAAGGGCATTAGATAATATCAATAATTACTTAAGCTCACCCCCAGTCTTGATTTCTCAACAAAAAGGGGTACAATTCAAACTGTACCTGTCAGCCGACGACAAGTCCATCGGCTCAGTCCTAATACAAGAGATCGAAACAAAAGAAAAAGCCATCTTTTATCTCAGCCGATGACTGCTGGACGCAGAGACAAGGTATTCACCAGTGGAGAAATTATGTCTTTGCCTGCATTTTTCATGTACATAGTTGAGACATTATTTATTATCCAACGAGTGCACAGTGGTATGCAAAGCCGATGTAGTCAAATACATGCTATCGGCTCCAGTACTCAAGGGACGAGTTGGAAAGTGGATTTTTGCTTTAATGGAGTTCGACTTAAGATACCAGGCACCCAGAGCAGTTAAAGGGCAAGCAATAGCCGATTTCATCGTAGAACACAGAGATGGTTCAATCGGCTCAGTGGAGATCATGCCTTGGACTTTGATGTTCGATGGCTCGATTTGCACGAATGGATGCGGTATCGGCTTGATCATCATATCCCCAAGGGGAGCAAGTTTTGAGTTTGCCTTCTCAATCAACCCCCACGCCACAAACAACCAAGCCGAATACGAAGTAGTACTTAAAGGATTGCATCTTCTCAAGGAAGTTGAAGTCGACGCCATCGAGATCATGGGGGATTCACTGTTGGTCATCAACCAGTTGTCAGGAGAATATGAGTGCAAAAATGATGCGCTGATGGTCAATTATCAACGATGCCGAGAATTGATGGACAACTTTCGGCTAGTTACATTGAAGCATATCCCCAGGGAGCAGAATGCAGAAGCCAATGACTTAGCTCAAGGGGCATCGGGCTACAGGCTGATGACAAAAGACGTTGAGATAGAGATTGCCACCATCACAGCCGACGACTGGATATTTGAGGTCTACAACTATCTACAAAACCCTTCCCAGTCGATTTCAAGGAAATTGCACTACAAGGCTTTGAGATATGTCTTGCTCGATGAAGATTTATACTATCAGATGATTGATGGAGTGCTTCTCAAATGCCTCAGTGCCGATCAAGCCAAGGTGGCTATCAGAGAAGTGCATGAAGGGATATGCGGCACCCATCGATCAGCTCACAAGATGAAGTGGCTACTTAGGCAAGGTATTTTTGGCCGACGATGCTGGAAGATTGTTTCAAGTACTACAAGGGCTGCCAGGACTGTCAAAAGTTTGGAGCTATACAAAGGGCACAAGCATCGGCTATGAACCCAATCATAAAGTCTTGGCCATTCAGAGGTTGGGGAATTGATATGATCGGCCAGATCAATCCACCCTCGAGCAAGGGACATAAATTCATACTGGTGGCAACAGATTATTTCACGAAGTGGGTGTAAGCAATTCCTTTAAAGAAGGTTGATTCAAAGGACGCAATCGAGTTTGTTAAAGAACACATCATGTACCGAATCGGCGTCCCTCAAACAATAACAACAGATCAGGGATCTATCTTCGTATTGGATAAGTTTGTTTAGTTTGCCGACGGCATGGGAATCAAGTTACTCAATTCTTCGCCGTATTATGCTCAGGCCAACGGGCAAGCAGAGGCTTCAAACAAGAGCTTGATTAAGCTGATAAAGAGGAAGATTTCTGAATATCCCAAGCAATGGCATAGCCGATTAGCCGAATCACTTTGGGCCTATAGGAAGGCTTGCCACGGATCTATCCAAGTTCCTCCATATAAACTAGTCTATGGGCACGAAGCAGTCTTGCCATGGGAAAACATCATCGGCTCTAGAAGAATTCAGTTACAAGATCAACTTACAGCCGATGATTACTACAACTTGATGATAGATGAATCGAAAGACCTGGTTTTATCACGGATGAGGGCCTTGGAAAAAGTAACAAAGGATAAGGAACGAGTAGCCCGTCATTATAACAAGAAGGTTATGCCTAAGTCATTCGAAGAGGGCGAACTCGTTTGAAAATTGATATTGCCGATCGGATCAAGAAACAATAAGTTTGGCAAATGGTCACCAAATTGGGAGGGGCCATTCAGGATCCACAAATGCGTTTCTAAAGGAGCATATGCTAGAAGGCTTGGACGGAGAAGTGTTTGGGAGGGCTCTGAATGGCAAAATATTTAAAGAAATATTACCCAAGTGTATGGATCAACTCATGATTCGGCTATGGTTGTGCCGGTTCGTGTTAGCCGATGCATTGTAACACATGCATCGCCTTTAGGACGTTTTTACGCCAAGTTGTTCCCCTACTTTTTCTACATCGGCTCAGCTTGGCCGACAGCGACAAGATGTCTGACTTGATAATTTTGTCCATGCTGGGAACACCATCAACAAAATTAGGGGGCATATACAATATGATATCAAGAAGGCAGAATGATTTTTTAGCCAAATTTTTCGAAGTTTGTGAAGCCAAATTTCTGAAGCCGTCAAACGAGTTCAAAGTGATCGGCAAGTATATATATGAATAAGTTGCGACCAGCCAATTACATAGGAAGTTTGAGTCGATCACAAAACGCATAAAAAGTTTAAGTACAAGAATGCCTAGCCAACTATTACAAGTAGCTCAGCGCAAAAGGAAGGCGGTTATGGCCGATATTGCCCTGCGACGGATCCCGTCTATCTCTTCGATGACCTTCGCGTCGGCTGCATCATTCCCTGGGATCGGCTTCATCGCCCTTGCCATGTCGGACAAATGTGACACGGCCACCTTAATCTTCGCTCGCTGGTCCTCGATCTCCTTCGGTAGGCCGGCCACGCGTTGTTCCTTGGCCA
Organism: Oryza australiensis; assembly: GCA_019925245.2. Taxonomy (NCBI): domain Eukaryota; kingdom Viridiplantae; phylum Streptophyta; class Magnoliopsida; order Poales; family Poaceae; genus Oryza; species Oryza australiensis. Next base: position 148,492 of record JAIFGZ020000299.1, read on the forward strand.
CGATATCGGCTTCAACGTTCGCGAGTTCGGCTATCAGCTCCTCCCGACGCTTGCGAAGCCGATCAAGTTCAGCAATCGGCTCGGTCTTCAAAGCATCAAACTTAGCCTTCTCGGCAGTAATTTCTAGTTGACTGGCTTTGATGGTGGCCTCCAACGCTTGGTTTTCGCGGTGATCGGCTATTCTCTGTTTAGCTCGTTCGAACTTGTGCCGATGCGCCTCGATAAATGTGGCCGGTGCATAATGTCAGCCAGCTGGTCCGGCAGCCGATCTTGGATGTCCTCAAACCGACTACGGATGGAACCGTAGCCGGTGACCAAGAAACCAAAGGAGCACTCTAGCCGTTTGGCTATGTCTGAAAAAGTTGCCCATAGCTCCTCGTCCGACACCACCATGGCCTTATCAGCGCCCTCATCAGGATCAAGGATTTCCAAGAGGTCGAAATCCAGAAGATCGGCTACAGACTGCAAGTTAGAAGGTGGTTAGGAGAGCCGACAAAATTGATGAGCCGGTTTATAAAACTGAACAGGACTTACTTGGATAGCTGGAACTGAGGTAGCCACATCCTCAGCGTCACCATCACCTGCGACCGTCAACGTCAGCTCGCTTGATGCATGGGGGGCAGGTGTTGGAGCACGGGGAGGCTGAAAAAGATGCAAGTCAGAGATTGGTTGTGCTAGTAAGAAGGAAATGAAGGGTAATAGAACTTACCGAAGGAGGAGGAGCGATTTTCTTCTTGGCGGCCAATTTCTTTGCCTACAGACACAGAAAGCCGATGAATCATAATGGAGGAAATGACGAGACCAAACGATGAAAAATGCTTACCGGCTGGGAGCGAGGGACGCGTTTTGGAGGGCTTGGAGTTTGTGCGGTGGTCTGCTCAGCCGATGGAGTCCGAGCATACTTGTTCGAAGAGCTCGTTTTGGCTACGGTAGTGTTGACGGCTTGCTCCATTTCCTCGTCCCTAATTTCTTCTTCAACGGCCGCGTCCACATCCGGATCGACTAGGGGCAAGTCGTCGGCTGGAGTTGTTTTTGGTTTCTTTGAAGATCGTTTTCTTTTCTCTGCAGCCGGAGTAGCAGCAGCCGACGGCGTCGCCCTTTTCAGCCGATGCAATGCCGCACGGGTTTGGCCGTGAAGCAGAGTGGCCACCTTCGGCACATGGAAGCCGATGATGGACGGGGTCAGCCCACAGCCGCCGGATAGCACACCGAGGGCATAAAGGATTGCCACTCCCGTGTTACTTGTGTGGGAAGGGAAGCATCGGTTGTCTGCAAAGGAATAAGGCATGATTAGTCAATAATACAAGAACTGGCCGAAGAAAGCTAAGACAAAAAAAGGGACACTTACCGATGGGGTCATCTCCGGGTCAATGATGGTCAAGTACATCGAGGCCGATTGATGGAACAGATGCCGTTTCCATTCATTTCACCATCAGCTGAAGATGGTCGTCCTTGTCACCGCCAGGTCGATGTTGTCAATACTGCCTAGAGGGGGACCAGGGATGCTGAGCAGCCAATTCATCATAATATCTCCTTCGATTTTGCCCCTAGATTGGATTTTATCTGAGTAATAGAGGCCGATCGGCAGCTGACCCATGCCAAGTTGTCTTGCGGCTACCATCGGATGGTAAAATTTGTAAGATTTTTGAACATTGCACCCTTGGTGGATGCCGACAGGGAGGATGCAAGGTGTGATGGCCGATGTATAGATCTCCCTCAGTTTTTTATATCCTTCGGAGTTAAGCTCATCCAGCTGGAGATCATCTGGGAGTTCGAATCTGTCAAAGTCTTCATAAGCAAACCATATTCTCGAACTGCTTGGGAAAGCGTTGTACAGGTTGTCGAACCAGTTTTTGAAATGGTCGGCTGTTAGCTTGGATCCAGGATAGGTTGTTGTTGCTTCCCCATATGACAGGCATCAGCGGGTGGTCACTTCTTCATCATCTTCGAACCTTGGCTCGATTAAAGGGAAATCGGCTTCCAATGGAGTCTGCCTTTCTGCAACCCGGTAGAGGTGGAGGTTTAGCCACAACTGCAGCAGCCACCAGGGCCCTCCTATGTTGATGGCTTGTTCGGAAGCTAGCCGAGCCGATGCATTACTTAACATTTGGTATAGATAGACGAGCAAGTATTTTCCCAAAGGGACTTGTTTTTTGCTCACCAAGGCTTCGGCTATGTGCTGCCAGTTGCTAGTCGGCCCGCAGCTCGATCCGCAGAAAACATATTTCTCTAGCCACATTAAAAGGAAAGCAGTGTGTTCTCTCTCAGAAATTGAGTCGTCTTTCATGTTCATTGATATGAAGCCGCTCCAGCCCCCTATGCTTTTGGTCTTAAAATTGTGGGAGCACTTGATGGTGAGGCCGGCTAGGTCTACTGTGGATGTTATATCCAGTCCTGTGATCATTACTACGTCCAAAAGGGTTGGTGTCATCGGCCCTTGTCTAAATAGAAACACATTTAGCGTGTCCGACCAGAAGTAAGTGGCAGCCAATAGGAGGGGTTCGTCCTTTGATATGTCGGCTATTGTCAGGGCTAGGCATTTGCTTATACCTAGTTCAGTCCAGTGGGTTTGCTGCCTAGCCGACATCCGTGAATACCAAGCTGGCCAAGATTTATCTATTGAGGGCCAAGACTTGAAGGCACCAGACCAGTGGGCTAGGTCAGGAGTGGAAAATCTGAAGGGAGTCCGATTTGTTTCGGCATTAATAAACTCGCTAGGGTCTACGTTGCCGATCGGCCCTAACAAGAACTGATTAGGGCTAACAAGGTCTGGAATGGCGATTTGGTGGGCGAGGTGCTGCGATTTAAAGGATGGGAAAACAAGATTACAAAAGATAAAAGCCAAGTTGCAAGGAGTAAAGGGCGGTAGCCGATGAAACTTACCTCCGGGTATTCCGCTTGGGTCGCGTCGGAACGAGTGCTTGAGGACGCCATTGATGAGTGGGATCGTCGCCACAGAAGGGTTTGTTGGTGAGGTCGCGCTTCGGGTTCCGACGAAGTCGCCGAGGAGACAAAGAGTTTTTGGCTAGGGCTTGAGAGATGAAAGTAACAGTGTGGCTTGTTTCGGCGCAAGGCAGGTGCTATTTAAAGAAAATTTCTTGATAGCCGACACAGAACCGGACAGGAGTTGCGCGGGAATTCAAAAAACGGCAAATCCATGATATTATCTTATCACGGACATGGGGGCATGTGTTAACGACCAAATTTGGTAACAAAATCCCTAAGTTCAAGATTGGATTTGAAGCGGAATCGGATTAGGAAAGTGATCTGCGGGGAAAGTAGAGACTGCATCAGACACGATCAAATCGGCTGGGAAACCAGTCGGCTGAGGCCGAATCAGATAGGACGGCCGATAGCTGATTCCGATTCAGAAAAGATGGAACCGTTTTCGATAAAGAAGCTTAAAGATAAAAGAAAGATTCGGTTCCTAAATGTTTGTTAAGATTATTGCCATCTATGAATAGGGTCATGTAACGACAATTATATCTGTAAAATAGGGTTTTGTTTAGATATTCCTTTTGTGATACGACATTGGGGCTGTATCCTGAGATATTGTCGTATTTTAAATAGTAGATTAGATAGAAAACGTGTCTTACATGTATAGTGTTATTCCTGGGTATAAATAAGACCCGAGGGTTCTTTGTAAACAACACACATCAATACAATCTAGGCGCATCGCTAAACCTTTTTTTAGACGAGTTCTTGATCCCGCTTCGGGCTGCATCGATCTCGACCCCCGAATAAGGTAAATGCTTGTCGTTGGTAGTTTGTATCATCAAATCTAGTGCTTACATCGTCATGACACTCTAGGTTTAATGTTATAAGCTGCGCAATTTATCATATACGGTATATAAACTAGATTAATATCTGGATCTATCTTACCGTCGGCTAGTTTCTCTCGGGAGACAGTAGTCGATAGAGCTAGATCTAGATGTTAAACTAGTTTATATGTTGTATCCACCGTCTCGAAGGGTTTACATCGGTTCATATAGATCTAATACTTCTTTTTGTACTTAATGCTGCATCATCATGACATATTAAGTCGTTTTTAGAATTATTAAAATCTATTCGGTTGGATGTTTATCATTAGAGATAGTACCGGAGTTTCAACCGGCCTTACCTGTTTTAATTGTCTTATAGCGTTATTTACTATTAGATATATTAAAGTTGCCTCTTATATTAAGATCACAATATGGTTAAATACCTTAAGCCAGTATCAGTCTGTTGGCATCAGCCGATAGCCGATTGATCTAGGTTTAATACATTTAGGTTAGATTGATATCTTTTTATAAGATACATCGGAGTAATAGCCGATACACATTAGATCTGCAGCATCGGCTAGGTTATAAATACATATATTTGTTACCTTGATGTATATTTAGATTAAGTGATTTATACTGTCTCGGCATAGCCGATCTATCCCAGTCACTTAGTTTAAATGTGCTTCGGGATAGCCAATATATGTAAATTGATTCCCTGAGCCGATCCAGTAGGATCTAACTTTAACCTTAACGCATGTATCTGTTTATTATTTCTTATTGGTTAGCAGATCAAACCAATTGGCACGCCTAGTTCATCACAGGTAGCCAAGGACGGACCTACACTGGAGTTAAGCAGATCTCCCAGGCCAGCGCGTGGGAAAGATTTCTCATCAACAGTCACGCGTCATTGCACGATCGCGCGCTCTAGCTCGCCGAAAAGCCTCCTAGGAGAAGGTAAGGCGGCAGAAGTCGTCGGCGCAGAAGACTAGGCTCCCGAAGACAAACGTCGTCCCCGTGGGCGCCGTGAAGTCGGTGGGAAAGAGAACAACCATCAGATTGCTCGGAACGGCGGAGCAGCGCCCCTACCTGACGCGCCAACTGTCGACGGGATGGTCGGCAATCCTCCAAGGGGGCTACCCAAGGAGGTAAGTGAGAAGTGGTCGGGGCGTCTCACCAATGGATCTGATGGTCGACTCAAGTATCAAACAAGCCAAAGACAAGGAGATTTATACTGGTTCAGCCCTCTCGAAGGATAATAGGCTTACGTCCTGTGTGTGGTGTTCTTTGATGGGGTGGAATACGAACTAGGATTACAATGGCGAGTGTTCTTGGGGCTTAGAAAGAAGATGGCCAAGAACAGTCTAGGAGATTATCGATCCCTTTTATAGTCCAAGGGGGCAATTACAAGAGAACTTGGGGGCCAAGAAAGCTAAGATTAAAGATCTAAAAAAGTAATCACAAACAACATCTGAAAAAGGTACATAGAGATCCCTCCGGGTCCTGCGCGCCGTGGGTATCTTGTGCCTTATCTTGCCTTGGGATTCGTCTTCTGCAGGTACCACCTGCCCAGCCGTGTCGGGTGACGTTATCTTCTGCCAGGTTGTCTCTTGCTTGCCTCCTCTTCGAGCCTTGTAAAGCAAGTCTTCCTTCCCGACGAGGCCTGATGTCGGGCTGATGAGTTGAGATCGAGAAAAGGACATCAAGGTCAGACCTGAGGGAAGGTCGGGCGTTCGACCCCAGGATGAGGTCGGGCGGCCGACCTCGTGCGAGGGCTTCCGATTTAACTTTAGTTACCCTTGAGTCCAGTCTGTGAGGTACCCAGGATGACACCCCCACACTACCAAATTTAATTTGATATGATGATGTTAGTTTAAATAATTTTGGTATGGTTGAAAGCGACAATACCATAATGTCCTTGACATGTTGTTAGCTAAATTTTGTTTGTGAGCTTGGCTAGGCTTAAATTTATATAGCCACTATAGTGGCACCAAATACTAATCGGTAGTCAATTTTTTTCCCAAGCAATATGTACTCCTAAGTTTTTTTGCATTGTTAATTTGTATAGTTTAGTTAAACCATAAATACATCGTCAGGGGAAATATTGATTTCTTTTTTTACAAAAAAGACAATTTTTATAGTGAGTACTCTCTGAAATTATAAAAAATTAGGCCATAACTGAACAGGTACTCGGCCTTGACTGAGTTTTGAAACAGCTACTTCTTTATTATCTGTGAACACAATTTCCAAATACGTTTCATATACTAATACTAATGGATGACTTGTTTAACGGGCCAGTATAAATCCCAGACAAACAACTGGCTTCGAACTCTGCCAAATGGCCAACTGAATGACCTACGAGCTAATCGACGCTTTAACACCACTAGTAAATATATCTGTGTGTTGTAACGGACGTCATTTTATTTTATCATAATTATTTTAAAGTTGAAGTCTCATGTAATTTTAATTTATATTTTTTCTTTATATCTTCACATGTAGTCTATTTCAGTATTGGGACTGCGAGTTAATTTTATAAACACTCAAAGGGTTTTTTTAAAATAGTGAGACAGACTGTGAGTTAATTTTATAAACACTTAAGGGTTAGGTGGAAACAAAATTGGTAACCGAATGGTGGATAGTATGTTCATTCTTTGGCAACCTTAGCCGTGCAATTTTTTTGGCAATAGCAAAGATTAAATTTTGGCGCAAGATTGTTGTTTGGACGTTGCTAATTTTTCTGGCAAGACTATCTATGGTTTGGTTTGTATTGTACTTCCTTCCTCTTAAAATGTTAATATTTTTAAGATGGACATAGGTATTAAAAATAGTTAAAAGTAATTCATAAGATGGAAATAGATATTAACAAAATAGTTGAAAATAACTAAATGAATGTTATGATTGGTTAAAAAGAAAAAATATGTGAAGAAATTAAATAGAGAATGGTTGTGACTTGTTGACATAAAATGATAGGTAAAGAAATAGAATGAATATTATAATTGATTGAGAATAAAAAGTATCGAAAAAATTAAATAGAGAATGGTTATGACTGATTGTTGAGAGAAGATCATAGATAAAAAATAAAAAATAGTAACATTTTGAACACGATACTGTATAAAAATAGCAACATTTTAGAAACACTTTAGGAGGAAGGTGGCAGAGAACTGCTACCAGGGATGCCGAATAATTTGACAATGTCACTTTTGTTATTCAAGCCAAATGAATGACAAAATTTTAGTATGCCAGTGTTGAGTCGTGAGTCCCTATATAACGTACACTGCTGGAGAATAGCACAATAGTCCCAGCTGGAGATGGCATTACCTGTTTAGCAGTTCAAATATCTTTGCGTACGTGGACTCTGATTTATCCATTGAGTCAAAGACATGGATCGCGAGTTATCCATGTCAATTAGGCCAGTCTCAATGGGAGTTTCATGTCCCAGTTTCCAACACATCTAGATTTTGGAAACAGTGCAGAATAGTTTCATGGGGATGAAACTATCGCTACTCCCATGAAACTCTTATCACCTCTCTCTTTATTAATACAGTGCCATGTCAGCATATTTAATGTGCATGAAACTCTATGAAATTTCCATTGAGATTGGCCTTACTAACAGAACCCAGTGGAATCTGTAAATTGGTTTAGATGACACATATAAAAATTTATGTATGCACACGGGATTGAAATCGGTACGGAAGGAAGAAAAAACTTACGCAGTATTGTAGGGCAGAAGGATAAACGACTGGAAGTGGTTTATCACGAGCGCATTGTAAATGTTGTCCACTGTTGGATCAGGAAATTGATCAACCAATACGTCATTGATTTTGCGTGGATCCATGAATCCATGTTTGGTACAGTCGTGCTTGTTGCAGTATTGGATCGTTATTCTACAACGGTTAAAAAGAATTTTAGTCAGCTAAATACAAGGAGGTAAGAAACGAAATAACAGAACGATACTTACAGAACCCGCGTGGCTAGAAGTGAGATGTCGAGGGCATCAAGCTGGTACAGGTTGAATATGTCTTCGAATCGGATATAGAAATCGTCACCTCCATCGAAGAAATAGTCCAATGAATATCTGCCCGTTACCATCTCTCCACCCTTGCTGGATTCTTGCATGTACCACTTGTGAAAGCGTATATCTGTGCAGGTAGCTTTTTCACTTGATCTGGCTTTACAAGAGGCTTTCTAAGTTTGAACTTGTATTTCAGCGGAACCTTCGCCAGGGGAGCACGGCTGTGTAATTGATCCATTAAAATTCCAGCAGATTCCATAAATTGTCTTAACTCTAATCTAACATTTGGAACTGTGCTGAACTCCAGAGGTTTCTGAGGCTGCATGCTGAGCTGGGGTACATCTTTGCCCGTTCTCTTCGCCTTGCCAGCAGCCTTCCGAATAGTCCTGTCGTAGTCGGACTGTGGTTGAGGTTGCGGTTCAAGCTGTGGCGTTAGGTACGTTTTCTTGAAGAAATCCTTGGTCTCCTGGGGGATTTCAGGAGGCTTCTCAGGAGACTTCTTTCTGAAGTGGGCCTTGACTTCAGCTTGGACGGCCTCGTGCAGCTCCTCTGGAGTCATGTCGTACGCCGTTTTCTTTGGGGCTGGTGGGAGCGGGTCAAGTTTAGGCCTCTTGCTTCTTGATCCACTGCTAGTTGACATTGACCGTGTGGCTTGAGATGTTGTCCGTTTAGGAGTCGGTGCTCGAAGTGGCGACGGAGGAGACGAGAAGGCGGTGGAGTTGGAGACGACTGTTTAGGAGTCGGTGCTCGTGGAGGCGACGCAGGAGGCGGAGGCGGCGAAGGAGGCAGAGGAGACGGCCCACGTGGAGGCGAGGGCGGTGGAACGATAGGAGACGCTGTTCGTCTGGGGAATTTTATGAAGATCTTCCTCCAGAGAAATATTCCGTCAGTTTTTTCTCCTAGCGTCAGCTCCCCGTCTCCTTCGGGGATATCTAGCTCGAGATCTTCGTAGCCGCGTTCCACCTGTTCAATTTCAACTTTCGAGTACGCAGGTGGAACGGGCCGGGAGTGGTAGGTGTCGTCTCGGTCTAGTGGAATGGCCATGCCCGACGCGACCTGTTCGAGAAGATTGCTTATTAGTTAGTAATAAACGTTGATTGACAAGTTATTCAAGGAAATATACGTACAACATAAAAGTACGAACATACCTTTATTGTTATGTTCTTTAGCGGAATGTGCAGCTCACATGGGGTCCGCTGTGTGATGTCATCAACGGGGCATGGCGGACCCGGTTCAACTTGTGGGGCCAAGTCGCCTTCATTTCCAGTTGAAGCGTAGCTGCTGCGCTGCTGCTGTAGTTGAGCGGCTGTTGCTAGATCCAACTGTTGGCTAACCCAATGGCTCCGCTCCTCTGCCAACCTGCGGTTCAGCCTTTCGTCCACAATTTGATCTATTTGCTAGAGCTTCATTTCCATCTCAGTGAACCTCGCATCGTGCTCTCGCCTGGACCTCATGCGGCTCTTGTACATCTCGATATCAGCTTGAAACCCATATTTCCAGGAGACGACGCCTTTTCCTCGCGTACGCCCCAGATGCTCTAGGTTTTGGTGGGCGAGCGTTAGCTCGTCCTTCTCTCTGTCGGGCCTGAACGCGCCCGAGGAAGTGGCCTGCAGCGTCTCCTCTAACCTTCGTCCGACTTCTTGAATTTCATCACCAAAGATAAGCTGTGCCATCGACGAGATTAAGTGAGCCGTCGTGAGCATAAAACCAGTGCTTTGATCGTTCCGCCGTTGGCGTGCTTGAACGAATCTCGCGCTTCAAGGTCGACTTCCATTTTCTCCCATTTCTCTATTGCTTTCTTATAGCCGCCTGACCCAGGCTTGTGATGGTATTTCTTTTTGGCTGCATTGGCCTTATTTTTTTCTATGATAGCTTGTGCTTCTTTCCCAGTCTTGTGTTCAACAAAAACATTCCAATGATCTCTGAGCTTTGGGAACTTGTCAAAGTCTGGGGTATGGCCCTTCAGGATATATTTCTTGTGTAACTCTTTCTTGTAGTTCCTGAAGAACTCTACCATTTTTTTAACATCCATTCCTTGACCCTTGCTTGTTGTGAGTCGGGGATGGTGAACGTTTGCAGCATTGTAGTCCACAACATTTCTTTCTCTAAGTCTGGGAGATAGCTCTGCTCATCTCCTTATTTGGTTGACCGCCTCCAGTTGGCAACGCTTACGGGCACGTGATCCCTCACCACCCATTCGTCGTGCCCCACAAACTTCCTTGCGGCGTCCTCTGGGGCAGTTGGTCGACCGTCAGATGCTACCTCCGTTATGACATGTCGACCCTCTATACGCTTGCTGAGGCCGCGTTGCCCGTGTGCACTCTTCTGTCCAGCGGAGGCGGAGGCGGAGCCCTCATTCCCCTCCTCGTTCCCCTGCTCGTCCGCCCCCTCGTTCCCCTCCTCGTTGAGGTATTGATCTGGATCTTCATTCCCCTCCTCGTTGTAAAACTCTATTCCTCGTGCGATCTCATCAAGGAGAAACTGTTCCTCGTCACGATCCGCCATTTGATTGTTGTGGGTTGAGGACTTAACCAAAGAATTCTGAAAAACATTTTATCTGGTAATACATGTATCAATTATTCAGGGAAATCATGTATGTCTACGTAAAAAAATAGACAAAAAGAAGAAGATGGATTCAGAATCACAGATTCTCTAAATCCTAGAAGAGACTTCTAAAGAATATAACAATTATAGATATGCACACTTGTCTCTAGCATGTGCCGGACTATGTTATATATTTTCCTTCTTCTTCTCTTTTGTTTCTCTTTGCTAGAACACGACCGACCGACCGTTCGTTCTATCATTCATGTCCGTTCGTTCGGACCCTTAACCCTAACCCTAACCCTCACCCTAAACTATCGTCCATTCGTTCTATCATTCGTTCACGTCGACGAGTACGATCATCTGGAGGAGAGGAGAGAAAGAGAGGAGAATGATGTGAGGGAGATAATGTTAGTGATATGCCCTAGAGGCAACATGGAGATGTTGGATATCATGGTCAATGTTTATGTATTTATGAATAAAGTGTTATTCAGCTCCATGAAATAGACATCTTGTATTGATCAATAAGTACGTGACTTATTTATGAGACTCTTTATGTATGACTCTATTTCTAAACGATCCCTGATCATATGTCATATTGTTGGAACAAATATGGTTCTAAGATTGGCATGTTTATTGATTGATAATCATGTCTCATAGATCATGGGTATAGAGATACCAAATCAATAAAGATGGACACTGTGTTGGAGAACACATTGTTGGATAGACCCACCATGAGACACTACAGAATCAATGTGCCATTAGTTGGTCTCGGGTAGTGTTGGTACAAAGTCCTTAGACACGAGATCACCATGGATTCCAACATATGTAGTAGCCTACTTTGGGACTACCAAACGCTATTCCGTAATCGGGTAGTTATAAAGGTAGTTTTCGGGTTTGCTATGAAACATGGAGTGGGATGTGAGTGATCAAGATGAAATTTGCCCCTCCTTTGGAGAGATATCTCTGGCCCCTCGAGGTAATGGATTATGAAATGCATGGCCATGCTAAGTTGATTGAGGAGTCAATCAACGGACGGATAATCCAATACGGTTTGAGTGAATGGTTAAGCTATTGAAGGGATGGCACACATCTTGCCTATAGCTTAATTGGTATCGTGAGGCAAAGGGATTTGTGTACACATTACGGGTTCGAGCCGATATTACATTCTTGTATACTATGGTGTCAATATGTGCTACTAGGCGTCGCTATTGACGAGTCCGCTGAGTTGGACTCGAGCCGACGATCGGCTAAGTTAGACTATAGCCGAGACCGAGTATACCGAACCTACGTGGTCGCACGCTTAAGGGGATAAGAACGGGTCGAGTTGGACTCGAATACGGCTCGATCGTATAGGGATCCGATCGGATAGAGTCCTATGGTCTTACGACGTATGGACGGCCAACTCTATGAGATTCGGATGAAATCCGATTCAAAATAGAGTCCTGATCGGCCACTAGTCCCAGTCGGCAGCCTCTATATAAAGGAGGAAGGGGTTGATAGCTGTGGCACATCAATTGTATCGAACTGAACCGAATCCGCAACAAAAGTCGCCGGGATCAATCTCAACGGAAACCCTCCCCACTTTTGAGCCAAACCCTAGCCTTGCATCGCGTGCTAGCACACGGGTGTTCGGCGTTACATTCCCGGACGTGTGGATACCGTAGAGAGGCCCCGCTACGTTGCGCGCTTATTTGTTGATCGGCTACGAATCGGCTGTGGTGGAATCGGCTGTGGTCGAGTGCATCGGAGCGAGGCGCGAGAACGCGGTCAGACGACTCGGCAAATCGGCTACATCGGCGAATCGGTGATTGGTGAATCGGCTGTCCCGGGAATCGATTGTCATCGGCGGCCACGGTTCCAGATCGGATAGCCCCGATTGGTCATTTTATTGCACCAATCGGTAACAATCTATCGGCCCTTACTTGCAAGTGTTCTGGTTTGCGCGGTTAAAAGTTTTTGTTTTCGGCTAGCATAGCCTCCGCGTAACCCTTCGGTGGTATCGAGCTAATCTTGCTTAGTTCGGGTTTTAGATTGGATCGGAACAAGTTTTGCGCACGGGTTGATTAGATCAATCGGTTTTACGGGATTTGTTGAGGAGAGTTCATGGTAATTGCGTTCCTTGATAGTGTATCGGAACGACGTAATGTGATTACGTCGAAGCAATATCCATAGAACTCGGTTTGAGTCGGCTTTGAGATAGCGTTCCTTGATAGTGTATCGGAACGGTATAATGTGATTATGCCGAAGCTATCTCGTAGTCCGATCTTGTTAGCTGCCTTGCACCTACGCAAACCATCTCCCTTGATAGTGTATCGGGACATCATAATGTGATTATGCCGACATGGTTTCCGTAAGCGATTTCATAGATTGGATCGCCATGTGCATACCCCTTATAGGTCGTCTCGATGCCGAATCTCTGCGATAGGTAGAAAACATTTCTACGCCTAACTTGTTTTTGCAGAGAATGCTTTGAGATGGTATGGCCCTATTGTATGTATGAGATGCATGTGATGCATGTAATATTCTTTCATATGTGCAATCCTGTAATATTCTTTCATACGTGCAATGCATGTAATATTCTTTCACGACCTATGAGTCGATGTAATCTTCAATTAGAGCTTCTATAGTAGTAGCTTAGTTTGAAGAAATCAAGCATCATGCACATTGGAAGATGGTGCCGAAGATGGAGATCCTCGCGCCGACATGGAGATGGAGATCACCATGTGAAGAGGACCATACTATTTCATTATATGCTATTCTACTTGCTTTCATATGTGATATGTTTGTTTGATAGGATAGCATCCCTCACAAAATTAAGTAGTAATGATGCCCTTCCAAATGTTGCACCCGTCACCGTTATGCTCGTCAATGGTGGGTCTGCCAAAGCAGAGTGCCATTCTCTATCATAACACGAGGGGTATATGTCGGACATATACAGCAGGATCATTTGGTTTACTTAACAAGGCTATCAAAACAGTTTTGGGCCTTGGGGCATAGGTTGGCGCCGGGGCATGGAGATGCCACACCAACAACAAGAGTCACATAGAGATGTGATTAGCAAGGTGTTGCTTACCGATGTTACTAATTTTCTAGCAGTGATGCCAAAGCTCACTAGAAAATTAATTAACATGTGGATCTTGACCCAATACGTAACCTAGAGGGAAGGTGGAAAATACGTAATGGGAGTCTAATGTTAAATTTTTAACAAAAGACATAGCATAAACATTGTGCTAAACTTTGCTTTTACGTTGTAGAATAAATGGCGGCTAATACTACACCCGTGCTTTTAGTTTGCGATCTATTCTCGAAAAGGAAAAATTAAACGGAACAAACTTTATGGATTGGTATCGCAACTTGAGAATTGTTCTCAAGCAAGAGCGTAAGGAGTACGTTCTTGAAGTACCCTATCCCGAGGATTTGCCTAATAATGCCACCGCAACGCACGGAGGGCTTACGAGAAGCACACTAATGATGCCCTAGATATAATGTCTCATGCTAGCTACAATGTCCCCGAGCTTCGAAGCAATATGAGAGCAGCGATGCTCACACTATTATTCATGGACTTCGTGGCTGTTTGAGAACCAAGCTCGGGCCGAGAGGTTCAACACATCGAAGTCCTTGTTTGTGTGCGAGCTTGTTGAGGGGAATCCCGTCGTCCGCATGTGATAAAAATGATTGGCTACATTGAGAGTCCGGAAAAACTAGGTTTTCCCCTTTGCCAAAGGTTGGCTACGATGTGATTCTCCGTCGCTCCCTCCGAGCTTCGAGCCATTCATATTAAACTATTACATGAACAATATGGATAGAACCTTGGCTGAATTGCATGGGATGCTAAAGACAAGTGAGGAGAGTATCCAGAAAAACGGTCATCATGTGATGATGATGCGAAGGCTAAGCGCAAACCACTGTCAAGAAACTTTGCACCAAGAGGAAGCTAACTCCCGATGAGATCGCGAGTGCCTCTAATGCAAATAAGGGCAAGAAGGGGTCGGCGGCATCGAGATGCCGTCTGCTTCCGCAAGGAGAGGAGCCACTTGGAAAAGGAACTGCAAGAAGTACATGGAGGATCTCAAAAAGAAGCAAAGTACGACTTCGCTTCAGGTATTAATGTTATAGACATTAATCTTGCTACTTCACCTACCGACTCTTGGGTATTTGATACCGGATCGGTAGCTCATATTTGCAAATTGTTGCGGGAATGAGAAGAAGTAGAGGATTGAGAAGGGGTGAGGTGAACTGCGCGTCGGCAATGGAGCAAGCGTTGCTATAGTTTTGTCGGACAGTACCACTTCATCTACCTTCGGGATTAGTTTTGGAATTGAATAATTGTTATTGTGTTCCAACACTATGTCAAAACCTTATTTCCGCTTCATGTTTGCAAGCGGAAGGATATGATTTTAGATCAATGGACAATGGTTGTTCAATATATCTTAGAGATATGTTCTATTTTCATGCTCCATTGGTGAATGGATTATACGTTTTGAATCTTGAAGCGTCTCCCATCTATAACATTAATACGAAAGGCAACTCTCTAATGATATAAACCCCGCGTTTATCCGGCATTGTCGCTTAGGCCATATAAAAAGAAACGCATGGAGAAGCTCCATAAGGATGGATTGCTTCACTCTTTTGATTTTGAATCATTTGAGACATGTGAGTCTTGTTTACTTGGTAAGATGACAAAGGCACCTTTCACGTGACACGGTGAGAGAGCAAGTGACTTGCTGGCACTCATACATACTGATGTATGTGGACCAATGAGCTCAACGGCCAGAGGTGGTTATTAGTACTTCATTACCTTTACCGATGACTTTAGTAGATATGGTTATATCTACCTAATGAGGCATAAGTCCGAATCCTTTGAAAAGTTCAAAGAATTCCGAATGAAGAGAATCATTTAGGGAAAACAATCAAGTTTCTACGATCGATCGTGGAGGGGAATACTTGAGCCAAGAGTTTGGTAATCATCTAAAAGATTGTGGAATTGTTCCACAGTTGACTCCGCCAGGAACTCCACAATGGAACGGAGTGTCCGAACGAAGAAATCGCACCTTGTTGGACATGGTACGGTCGATGATGAGCCAAAGTGATCTTCCGTTATCCTTCTGGCGATATGCTCTTGAAACAGCTACGCTCACACTAAATAGAGTTCCATCTAAGTCGGTTGAAAAGACACCATATGAGATATGGACAGGGCAACCCCCTAGTTTGTCTTTTCTCAAAATTTGGGGATGCGAAGCTTATGTAAAACGTTTGATCGACAAGCTCACACCCAAATCGACAAGTGCTTCTTTGTGGGATATCCTAAGGAAACTAAGGGATATTACTTTTATAATCGGGAACAAGGCAAAGTGTTTCTCACCCGACACGGTGTCTTCTTGGAGAAAGAGTTTCTTTCAAGAAGGGTTAGTGGGAGCAGGGTGCATCTTGAAGAAGTTCAAGAAACACCAAAAAATGTTTGGCGACCACGGAACCACAACGGGAGAAGCAAAGTGTTGCGCCACCGGTTGTAGATACACCAGCCCACGGAGTGCGAAAGATCACGTCATGCGCCCGACAGTACAGTGCGGAACAACGTGATATATTGTTGTTGGACAACGATGAGCCTAAGACCTATGAGGAAGCGATGGTGGGACCCAATTCCAACAAGTGGCTTGGAGCCACGAAATCCGAAATAGAATCCATGTACGACAATCAAGTTTGGAACTTGGTTGATCCACCGATGGTGTCAAAACCATTGAGTGTAAATGGGTTTTTAAGAAAAAGGCCGATATGGATGGAAATGTCACATCTATAAGGCGCGATTGGTGGCGAAAGGTTTTAAACACATTCAAGGAGTTGATTATGATGAAACCTTCTCGCCCGTCGCAATGCTTAAATATATTCGGATTATCATAGCGATTGCTGCATATTTCGATTATGAGATATGGCAGATGGATGTCAAAACGACTTTCCTAAATAGAAACCTAAGCGAGGATGTATACATGATACAACCTCGGGGTTTTGTCGATCAGAATCGCTGGAAAGATATGCAAGCTACGAAATCCATTTATGGATTGAAGCAAGCATCTCGGAGTTGGAATATTCGTTTTGATGAAGTAATCAAAGGGTTTGGTTTCATCAAAAACGAAGAGGAGGCCTGTGTTTACAAAAAGGTCAGTGGGAGCGCAATTGTATTTCTAATCTTATATGTGGATGACATATTGTTGATTGGAAATGATATCCCTATGCTAGAATCCGTCAAGTCTTCATTGAAAAATAGTTTTTCCATGAAAGACTTAGGGAGGCAAGCATACATATTGAGCATTTGGATCTATAGAGATAGATCCAAGAGGCTAATTGGATTAAGCCAAAGCACATACATTGACAAGGTGTTGAAAAGGTTCAACATGCATGATTCCAAGAAAGGTTTCTTGCCCATGTCACATGGCATTAATCTTAGCAAGAATCGGTGTCCTCGGACACATGATGAGCGGAATAAGATGGGTATGGTTCCATATGCTTCGGCAATTGGATCCATCATGTATGCCATGCTTTGTACACGCCCGAGATGTCTCGTACGCTTTGAGTGCTACGAGCAGATACCGATCGATCCAGTGAAGGTCACTGGATCGCCGTAAAGAATATCCTTAAATACTTGAGAAGAACTAAGGATATGTTCCTAGTCTATGGAGGTGAAGAAGAGCTCGTTGTAAGTGGTTACACCGATGCTAGCTTCCAAAAAGACAAGGATGATTATAGATCGTAATCTGGGTTCGTGTTCGCCCGAACGGAGGCGCGCACCTGGAAGAGTTCCAAGCGGGATACCGTTGCGATTCTACAACGAAGGCCGAGTACATTGCTTGCTTCTAAGCCGCAAAGGAGGCTGTTTGGATCAAGAAATTTGTTTCGAGCTTGGTGTGATGACTAGTACGACGGTCAATGTCTCTCTATTGTGATAATAGTGGAGCCATTGCACAAGCCAAAGAGCCGAGGTCACATCGAAGTCCAAACACATACTTCGGCGATATCATCTCATCCGCGAGATAGTGGACAGAGGTGATGTCAAGATATGCAAAGTGCACACGGATCTCAACATAGTCGATCCGCCGACAAAACCTCTCCTCACCAAACATGAGGCGCACACAAGAGCAATGGGTATTAGATACTTACATGATTGACTCTAGTGCAAGTGGGAGATTGTTAGGGATATGCCCTAGAGGAAACATGGAGATGTTGGATATCATGGTCAATGTTTATGTATTTATGAATAAAGTGTTATTCGGTTCCATGAAATAGACATCTTGTATTGATCAATAAGTACGTGACTTATTTATGAGACTCTTTATGTATGACTCTATTTCTAAACGATCCTCGATCATATGTCATATTGTTGGAACAAATATGATTCTAAGATTGGCATGTTTATTGATTGATGATTATGTCTCATAGATCATGGGTATGGAGATACCAAATCAATAAACATGGACACATGTGTTGGAGAACACATTGTTGGATAGACCCACCATGAGACACTACAGGAATCAATGTGCCATTAGTTGGTCTTAGGTAGTGTTGGTACAAAGTCCTTAGACCTGAGATCACCATGGATTCCAACATGTGTAGTAGCCTACTTTGGGACTACCAAACGCTATTCCGTAATCGGGTAGTTATAAAGGTAGTTTTCGGGTTTGCTATGAAACATGGAGTGGGATGTGAGTGATCAAGATGGAATTTGCCCCTCCTTTGGAGAGATATCTCTGGGCCCCTCGAGGTAATGGATTATGAAATGCATGGAACCGAATCCGCAACAAAAGTCGCCGAGATCAATCTCCACGGAAACCATCCCCACTTTCGAGCCAAACCCTATCCTTGCATCGCGTGCAAGCACACGGGTGTTCGGCGTTACTTCCGGACGTGTGGATACCGGTAGAGGCCCGCTACGTTGCGCGCGTTGATCGGCTACGAATCGGGCCGTGGTGGAATCGGCGCGGTCGAGTGCATCGGAGCGAGGCGCGAGAACGCGGTCGACGACTCGGCGAATCGGCTACATCGGCGAATCGGCTGATTGGTGAATCGGCTGTCCCGAGAATCGGCCGTCATCGGCCGGCCACTGAGTTCCGAGATCGGATAGCCACGATTTTTGTTTCCGCTGCACACTCCAATCGGTAACAATCTATCGGCCCTTACTTGCAAGTGTTCCTGGTTTGCGCGGTTAAAAGTTTTTGTTTTCGGCTAGCGTAGCCTCCGCGTAACCCTTCAGATAAGGTGGAGAGGAGTGGAAGTGCAGAGGAAAGGAGAGAGAGGACGTTGCATGCCTATGTACGTTGTAACGACCGAACGTGCAACAGACTGAACGAACGACCGAACGAACGACCGAACGAACAACCAAACGACCGAATGAAAGAACGACTGACCGAACGAACGAACGAACGAGTGTCCGTCCGTTCGTCCACGTCCGTCCGTCCGTTCGTCCGTTCGTTCGTTTGTTCGTCCGTTCGCTCATCCGTTCGTTCGTCCGATCGTCTGCTCGTTCGTCCGACTCGTTCGTCCGCCGTTCTCCGTTCGTCCGTTCGTCCACGAACAAACGAACGAACGAACACTCGCTCGTTCATCCGTCCGTCCGTCCATCCGTTCGTTCATTTACGTCCGTTTGTTGATTTTATCGTTCTTTTCGTTCGAAAATACAAAATTCACAAGTCACATACACATTCAAATTTCAAATTTAAATGCACATTCAAAATTCAAAATTCATAATCTTCATGCATTGAAATTTAAATAAATAGTCCATTTACATATAAAGTCTATTTACATATAAAGTCCATCTAACATTTTAAATTCCACACATAAAAATTTCACAAAATAACATACACATACAAATATACATTGCATAATCAATTCCAACTTTAAAATTTCACATAATTCACATAATTTACATATATAACATTCACAAAATTTGCAATTTTAAAATTTCACACATACATACACATACAAATATACACATAATTCCACATATGCACACAAAATTGAAAAGTTTCATCAAAAATTTCATCAAATTTCATCAAACCCGTTGCATGCATGCGAGAGGAGGCAGAGGTGGCGTGGCGGTGGCGCGCGGCGGCGGCGTGGAGGAAGGGCGGCGGCCTTAGGGTTTGGGGTTTAGGGGCGGCCGGCGTGGGGATCGGGGGCCGTGGGAAGGGGCGGCGAGGAGCGGGCGGCGTGGGGGGGGCGGCGGCAACGGCGCGGCGGCAAGCAGTGGGCGGCGACCGCAACGATGGCGGCGATGGCGATGGCGTCGACGGCGGCCAACCCTAGCGCATCACAATTAATGTGGGAAAATCGGGGGCGGCGGCGCTAACTCGCGAATGATACGAAGACGGCGGCGTGGCGGTCCTCCGACGACGGCGACGGCGACGAAGACGACGGAGACGGCGTGCTGCAGCGGCGTCCTGGGGCTCGGCGACGGCGACGAAGACGGCGGCGATGCAGTTGCGAAGTGTGAAAATGGCTAAGTGTTGGATCCCCAGTGAGGCCCTTGCTATATATAGGAACGACATCTTTTGTCCCGTTGGAGCCATCAACCGGACTAAAGATACTATAGTCCCTGGTTGGTGGCTCCAACCGGGACTAGAGATCCTATCTTTTGTCCCGGTTGGAGCCACGAACCGGGACTAAAGAGGGCGGTCCCGGTTGGTGGCTTCAACTGGGACAAAAGATAGGATCTTTAGTCCCGGTTGGAGCCATCAACCAGGACTAAATATGATGGGGCAGCCACATGGCCCACGTAGGTGGCCATATTTAGTCCTGGTTGAAGCCACCAACCGAGACTAAAGATGGTTTTCCGCCCACTCAAATTCACCTCTAGTCCCGGTTTGTTTTACAAACTGGGACTAATTATTACAGTGCCCTATTATATTGTATTTTATATTCATACATCTATAACTATCTATAAAGCAAGTAGTGTTTCCACCCAAAATTTTGTTTTGCCTGGCTATTTTGCAGTAAACCCGTTGAGTGTTTATAAAATTAACCCGTAGTCCCAATGCTAAAAAGAAAGGGAGGGCTTGGATGAAAAAAAAGACCTCATGCGCCTCTTCCTCCCTACGCCCCTTCCTCCTGTCCCCATCCGCACGCGGTGCCGCGCCGCGCCTACGCCCCTCCCTCCCGTCGCTGCTCGAAGCTCCCTCGCCGCGCCTGCGCCCCTCCCTCCCGTCCCCATCCGCGCCGTGTCTCGACTTCACCCGTTGCAACGTACGGGCACAGTTGCTAGTCTATAATATATATAAAGCAAGTAGTGTTTCCACCCAAATTTTGTTTTGCCTGACTATTTTGTAGAAAACCCCTTGGTTTTTCGAAATTAGCCCGCAGTCCACCTGTCTATTTGAAAAACCCAGTTAAAGAAGAAAAAGAGATTATTTTGCAGAAAACTCCTTGAGTGTTTATAAAATTAACCAATAGTCCCAATGCTAAAAAGAAAGGGAGGGCTTGGATGAAAAAGAAAGACTTCATGTGTCCCTCTCTTCCGTCCCTATCCGCGTCGCGCCCTGCGCCGCGTCTGCGCCCCTCCCTCCCGTTGTCGCTCGGAGCTCCCGCGCCGTCGCCTGGACCTTCGCCTTCCGTATGCTTCCCTCCCTGTGTCGTCGTCCCGTTGCAACGCACGGGCATTTTGCTAGTAATTATAATGTTCATATGTTGATATATTTTATATTCATATATAATTAACATACGTTCATATATTCATATATAATTAACATATGTTCATATAATTAACAAAAAATTATAAATTGAAATAATATTTTGAAAATTTTAAAATTTAAATAATAATAAACTATTTAAAATTTAAATAATAATATATAATTAACATATGGCCTATTTGAAAAATATTTTAAATTGAAATAATAATATATAATTAATATTTGTCATATTTAAACTATTTTAAATTTAAATAATAATATATAATTAGCATATGGCCTATTTGAAATAGTTTATCTTTGTCGTCTCATCTGTATCTGCATCCAGCTGCTCCTGATGATCCGTGGAGAGGCCCCGACGCCTTCTTCCTACCTTCTTCATCGATCTTGGTCTCTTCAACATGTCATGATTCATCGTAGTAGCCTTTTTGTTGTTTTTCCTCATCGCTCCGTGTAACATATACAAGCCGTTCATGTTAAGCGGTTCATGTTGTACTACGGGTGAGCAAACACATGGAGCGGATGGTGAAGCTGGCGATCGATGAAGCCGCTTCCTGAAGTCAAGGAGAATTAGCGAGAGATATGGCAATGATTGGATAGTGCGGCTATATATAGAGAGCTAAGCAATGATGGATGCAAGACAGACTGACATGCAAATTTTATGAGGGTCCACTAAAACCACTCTAGATATACATCGGAGAAGTAAATGTTGAGACCGCTGGTCCTGAAGGCAATAATTTACAATAGATTCAATAATTTACAATAATTTATAAATAATATTCAATGATTCAATTTAATTTACATCGTCCATACATAAATTTAGCTAAGTGACATTTGTCCTCATGTGCTTTCTCCGCACAATTGTTCCTTCATTATGATCTGATCGTTGCGTGAGTAAGGGGTGTGTCCTCATTTGATAGGAGGATACTCGGGTTAACCACCACCGCGAACGGAGTTTGCCCGTCAAACTGATCATAATCTTCATCAGTTCTATCCTCGACTCCCACGATTTTCCTTTTGCCTAGGAGAACCACGTGGCGCTTTTGCTCGTCGGACCCTTTCCCCTTCTTTGATTTGCTAGCCATGTCCTTGACATAGAAAACTTGCCGTACATCATTGGCAAAGGACGAAGGGTTCATCTGAGTATTCAACCTTGCTCAGGTCGACCGTTGTCATCCCACTTGCATCAATGGTTACGCCTCCACCACTGAGCCTAACCCACTGGCACCGAAACAGAGGGACCTTCAGAGGTCCATAGTCCAGCTCTCATATGTCATCGATGCTGCCGTAATATGTGCTAGCCGTACCGTCGTATCCCACGACATCGATGCGGCAGCGTTGTTCGATTCGTGCTCTTTAAGTCTTGGGCCCGTGTGTAAAATGTGTACCCCATTGATTTCATATGCCTGGAATGTTGTGATCGAGCAAGATGGTCCCCTCGCCAAGAAGGCTAGTTGTTGGTCAATGCTCGCGTTGCCCATGAGACGTTGTCGCAGCCAAGCAGGGAATGCATCGATGTGATGGCGTGTAATCCAGGCATCCGTCTTACCGATGTTTTTCGAGCGAACAATCGCCAAGTGCTCCTCTATGTAAGGAGCCACCAAGGAAGATTGTTGCAACACAGTCCAATGTGCTTTTCTGTACAAGTCATTGTCTATGTTCATTATTGCCTTCCTTTCAAGAGTTCCCTTCCCCCGTAGTCTACCTTCATGGCTTGATTCAGGCACCCCAATGGGACGGAGGTCTTGAATAAAGTCGACGCAAAACTCAATCACCTCCTCTGTTCCATATCCTTTGGCGATGCTGGCCTCCGGACGCGAACGGTTACAGACGTACTTCTTTAGAACGCCCATATACCTCTCGAAGGGAAACATGTTGTGTAGGAACACTGGACCAACGATACGGATCTCTTTGACAAGGTGGCATAGGAGATGCGTCAATGATATTGAAGAAGGAAGGCGGAAAGATCATCTCAAAGCTGACAAGACAATGGACCACATCATTTTGAAAGTCTTCTAGTCTGTCTGGATCGATGATCTTCTGTAAAATTGCGTTCAGGAAAGCACATAGCTTTGTTATTGTTACCCGGACATTATCGGGAAGGATACCCCGAATTATAACGGGAATCGGTGTGTCATCGCACGTGGCGTCATGGGACTTTAGATTTGTGAACTTCTTATCCTTCGTGCTTATTATTCCCTTTATATTCGAGGAGTATCCGGACGGTACCTTGATGCTCTCCAGGCATTCAAACATTATTTCCTTCTCTGCCCTGCTCAGAGTGTAGCTGGCTGGACATAGGTATTGGCCTCCTTTCTCCTTTGGTTGCGGGTGAAGGCTGTCGCGTTGTGCCATATGTTTCAGATCGTTACGTGCCTCAAGTGTACCTTTTAATTTTTCGTATACACCTAGGAAGCCAAGCAGGTTTATGCAAAGGTTCTTGGTGAGGTGCATCCCGTCGATTGCGTGGCGGACGTCCAAGACTTCCCAGTAGGGCAACTCCCAAAAAATTACTTCTTCTTCTACATCACCGTGTGACCACCTTCACTTGCTATAGATTGGTTGTCGGGTCCCTTTCTAAATACTACTTTGAGGTCTTTCACCATGGCAAACACAACCTTTTCGTTGTGATTCTTTGGTTTAGTACGATGGTTTGTCTTTTGATCAAAATATTTCCCTCTTCTTCGGACAGGGTGGCTTGTAGCAAGAAAGCGATGATGGCCCATGTATACTACCTTCTTACAATGTTTCAGGTACGTACACTCAGTCTCACCCATACAGTGGGTGCAAGCGTTGTACCCCTTGTTTGATTGTCCGGATAGGTTGCCAAGTGCAGGCCAATCATTGATGGTAACAAACAGCAACCTTCATAGGTTAAACTGCTCCTGTTTATCTTCATCCCACATGGGAACACCTTCTTTCTTCCACAGCAGTTTTAGATCTTCGATCAGCGGTCTCAGGTACACATCAATGTCGTTACCAGGTTGCTTCAGGCCTTGAATAATAACCGACATCTGAATGTACTTCCGCTTCATGCATAGCCAAGACGAGAGGTTATAGATACACATCGTCACAGGCCAAGTGCTATGCCCGCTGCTCATCTCTCCAAAAGGATTCATGTCGTCCGTGCTTAAGCCGAACCTTAGGTTTCTTACATTCTCACGTAAGTCTTCAAATATTCTCGTCGATGTTTCGCCACCGTGACCCATCGGCGGATGTCTCAAAGATGCCGTCTTGTAGGCGTTCTCCACGTGCCAACGCATCATTCTTGCATGCTCCTTGTTCCTGAACAGACGCTTCAGCCGTGGTATTATAGGAAAATACCACATCACCTTAGCAGGAACCCTTTTCTTTGAGGGTCGTCCGTCAACTTCGCTTGGATCATCTCGTCTGATCTTGTATCGAAGTGCTTTACAAACCGGACATGCTTCTAGGTTCTCGTACTCCTCACCGTGGTAGAAGATACAATCGTTAGGACATGCGTGTATCTTCTGTACCTCCAGTCCTAGAGGGCAGACTAACTTCGTAGCCTCGTACGTTGATTTCGGCAATTCGTTTCCCTCTGGAAAAATATTCGTCACGAGTTTTAGTAACTCGCCAAATGCCTTGTCACTGACACCATTTTTGGCCTTTCATTGCAAGATTTCCAGCGTGGTACCCAACTTTTTGTGTCCCTGTTCACAGCCTGGGTACAAGGATGTTTTGTGGTCCGCCGACATACGCTCCAATTTCTGCACCTCCTTTACGCCTTCGCAGTCCTCCTGTACGTCGCGTAACATCTGATCAAGGTCATCGGCATCGTCGTTTTCTTCAGCATCCCCGCCCGCCTCGCCTGCTGTATTCTCTTCAAACCCACCGTATTGACCACAGTTCGGAATGTTGTCGTCGTCTTCTTTATCTTCTTCCATTGCAACCCCACCTCTCCGTGCGATGTCCAGCAATTGTAGTGAGGCATGAATCCTGACTGAAACAAGTGAGCATGAATAATTCTTGATGTAAAATACTTCTTCTCGTTTTTGCACTTTTTGCATAGATAAAGTATGAAACCCTTTTGCTTGTTGGCATCGGCCACACTCAAAAAAGAATGCACGCCTTGAATAAACTCCCTCGACCGTCGATCCGCGTTGTACATCCATTGCCGATCCATCTACATGGAATGCACAAAAATCGTAGGAAAATTCCACGAAATTCAAACTATTTAAATATTATTACAATAATTATATATATATATATATGTAATCAAACAATTATTTTATACTAATCCAACATACGTAATATGTTGTTCTAAAAAAATTAGAATTATTTGTAAAAGATCTTTTAAAGTGATAAATATAAAATTAATTAATTATTTTGCATCTATTTTAAAAGGTCTTTTGTCATCTATTTTATAACTTTTTTGTCCAAAAGATTCTCTCTCATCATTTTTCATAAATATTTTTTGAGATAAAATTATACAAACTAAATTCTTAGAAATATAACGTGCTAAACGTACTTTTCTTCCTTTTTATTTTCCCTAACTTTTTTCTCAACACAATGTAATTTGCTTAGCAAAATAATTTTCCAAACAAATTTTCTCTCTCCTCATGTTTAAAAAAATCTAAAGATGAAAATGTATAGAAAACAACCGTAAAATGCGAAATGCTAAGCATAAATTATAAGAAGAAGTTGCTATAGCGAAGATTTGTGTATTATCACCAAAACAAAATCACAAAATTTTGGCAGCACCTCTCCTCTAGCTAGAGAAAAATTTTAAAGACAAGTGTAGCTGGCTCAGGATGAAGAAGGAAGGAGTATAAAAAGCAAGCCATCTTTAGTCCCGGTTGGTGTTATCAACCGACACTAAAGATTATCTTTAGTCTCGGTTGGTGTTACCAACCGGACTACTAAAGATGGCGCCAGATGCTGTCAGAGCGTGGGACATCTTTAGTCGGTAACAACCGGGATAAAAAATATCATCTTTAGTCCCGGTTGGTGTTACCAACCAGGACTAAAGATGCACCATACTCTGACAGGTTCTGACAATATTTGAACCGGGAGTAAAGATGATCTTTAGTCCCGGTTCGTGACACGAACCGGAACTAATGTTTCTAGAAATCCGTAGACTTTTTAAACCGAGACTAGAAATATAGATTGTGATATTTCAACCAAAACGAAAATGGTTTCTTCAGCAGTGACCGAAACGAAATTCTTTAGATCTGGATGCAACTCAAACCGAAACTATTTAAACTATTGTGGATTTTAGACCGAAACGAAAATGGTTTCTCCCAAGTGATAGGATGAACAAATGGACGCAACTCACTAGTCAACTCCGATTTATTTGGATTTGGATCATGAATAGCGTGCTGTCATGAATATCCCTTGTGCTAACTCCCTACAGTTGCAATAATGAATCTTCGCATAATCAACAAACTGATATAAAAAGAAATGCAGCACGAAAATACAGATGGTGGTTTGGAGCTGAAACAACCATGCATCTGTCTTATATATAGATTGTGAACAGATACGCTCTGATACACATACATTAATTAGACCGGTTATATCGGATCGTACGTGTTACCAAATCCATAAACATTGTGTGATGTACGATCAGTCACCTCAGGGGTAATTCTGCTACTGCAGTGAGATGACACAACGATTACAACATAGCCATAGTCCAGAATTACTCTAATTAACCATACACCTAGGAAATTACTACTAATAGAACAGATCAGCGGCTAATTAGTACTACTAGTAATCAATGAGCTAAAAGTAGTAGTAGAGACTTCAATTAGCACACACTTCCAAGGGCATACTTGCCGTCCCCATGCGCCTCATGTCTGCGCCTAGAAGCCCCATGCAAAGGCGCCGTCGAGCTGGCCGGGGCCAACGGCCATCTGCGGCGGCGCGCGGCCGACGGCGCCCTCGACCTTGACGTCCATGCCGGACTGCCAGTGGAAGGCCCCGCCGCCGCTGAGCGGCTGCGACGCGCCCGTCTGCATGCCGTCGGAGAGGAACAGCGGCAGCTGCAGGTTCTCCTGCAGCGAGCGGAGGCTCGGGAAGAAGGCCGGCGGCGGCGACTCGACGGCCAGCGGGGCCGGGTTGTACTGCCCGATGCCGAACGAGGCATCCATGTGGGCTGTGGTGGAGAAGCAGGGCACGAGCTCAAGGCCGGTGACCAAGTTGGCGGTGGCGGCGCTGCCGCCACCGCCCCCGCCGTAGGTGCTGCTCTCGCCGCCGTCGACGGCCGGTGCCGCGGCGGCGAACACCGAGGCGTCCGCCAGCGGCGCGCGCAGCGCCGACGAGGCGGAGGTGCCGCCGCCGCCACCGACGGAGGCGGAGGTGGAGTCAGAGAAGCAAGACGTGTCGCCGCCGCCACCGCCGCTGATGCCGAGGCGACCCTTGCGGACGACGGGGAACACGCCTGGCTTGGTGAAGATCCTCGCGATCACCCACTCATCCTATACAAAACATCAACACAAAGAAAGAATCAACAAGCAGTACTATTCACGTAGATTACATTAAGCAACGAATTTAACTGTATATCATGAACTAAAAAAAGGCTAGTACAAGGTTGTGTAGCAGCAGTACTACACTACTATAGTGTGCACATTACACACAAGGCGAACTACTCCACTTCGGTTACAGCTGCTACTACTACTACTACAACTCAGAAGGTGCAGTAAAAATGTATACTACCGAGTTACCGACAGAGTAAAATGCTAAACAATGGATGCATTTACATTTACGATTGCCTGAAACCCCCAGCAGAAGTAAAAACTTGTGCTTCTGATGCATGCACACATTCGTGCGTTGGATTGCATAAGCTTCACTTAGGCCAAGAAAAGATTCGTATCCTGCTAAGCTGCAGCCTCTCTTTCGCTGCGCTTGAGCTGACCGGTTACCATATCTACGTATGCAATCTGCGTTGCAGCAGTAGACAGCCCTCCCCTGCGCTGGTACTTCCTGTAAGCTACTAGTAGCTCGCAGCTGATGCCTGATGACTTCACACAGAAAAGCAAAGCTTAGAGCTAGCCTGCCCTAGGCCCCTCGTGACTTACCATATGTTTGCACATCATGAGCAACAAAAAAAACCCAGAAAGTTTCCAAAGGATGATGAAATGAAGTGAAGAGAATGGCAGGCGAAGAAGAAATTAAATGGGGGAAGAGAAGTGCTGACCCGGGTGGAGGAGGAGAGGAAGTGGTAGGCGTAGGTGCCGTCGAGGCGGTACTCGTGCATGACCCACTGGGTCTTCTGGCCCTTGGGGGCGCGGCCGCGGTAGAAGACGAGCGTCTTCTTCATGCCGACGAGGGCGCCCGTGCGGGCGCTGCGGATATCGCGGTCCTTGCCGGTGGCCTTCCAGTAGCCGGCGCCCGTGGCGCGGTTGGTGCGGAGGCCCGTGGGGTACTTGCGGTCGCGGAGGCTGTAGAAGTACCACTCCTTCTCCCCCATCTTGGCCTTCTCCGGCAGCTCCCACGGCTCGCACTTGTTCAGGTCGACCTCCGCGATGGCCCGCCCGTTGAAGCTCCCGTCCACCACCTTCCGCAGCAGGTAGTAGGTGATCAGCTCCTCGTCCGTCGGGTGGAACCGGAACCCCGGCGGCAGCTCCCCGCCTCCGCCGTCCAGCCGACCGCCCAGCCCCAGCACGCCGCACCGCTCCATCCCCACCCAATCCGATCGACAACGCGAGCTGCTCCCACAAGCAGTCAAAGCACACAGGAAAGAGAAAGAAACAATGTACTAAGTACTCCATAATCAAACAAACGCCATTAATGAGCAGCAGCGATGGAGAGGTGCACAAGAGCCAAAGGAATGGAATGGAAGGAGCAGCGGTACGAACGCTCGACTAATCCCAACCTGTCGAGAGAGGCGACGATCGATGGAAGAGGCCGTGGAGCGGAGAGTGCCTCGCTCTTGTTGAGGGATCGGTCGGTGTTTTATACTATTAGCTAGTACCTACCGGCGGTGGTGGAGGAGGACGAGGCCGAGGGGTGGGTGATGAGGAGTAAATGTGGGGGATTCGACGAATCGGGGAGGGGTGTCTGGGCTGGGGCCCGGGGTACGGTGGTGGCGAGAAGAGAAAAGGAGATGTGGAGTGGAGTGTGGACGTGGGGGAACTCAGATGAGACGAGAGGAGATGATCAGGGAGGCAGCGCAGAGGCGCATGCAGGCGCAGTGCAGCAGTGCAGCTGCAAGAGCTGATCGATCGATTGCTTCCTGCAATCCATCATGCCCCTTCTCATGCGTCTCCCTCTCAGGCCGCACTTGGCACGACGCCTCGACGTCCTTTGGGCCACGGGATCCTCTGCGCATGCAGTGATTATCGCTACGTGAGCTTTTCAATTTAACAATTTCATCCGTGAAACTTTTACTCCATCATATTTCAGTCTACTGAACTTATAAACGCGTGTATAATGTATAGCAAAAGCTTACTCAGTAAAAGGTGCAACTTCAATACAGGTCCGCGGCAACCCAAAATATTCAGGTACGTTGCCGAATTTTTGCAAGAAAAACCAGCAAAAACTTAAAGCACTTGTTTTAAAAAAATGGCATAATCAAACCAAACCACCGGTCCACCACCACCTTGACACAATAAAATTTTTTCATATGGTATAAGATGGCTGGGCAGGAGTACCAATTAGGCTATAAGTTTCAGTCTCATCAGTTACCCATATTTTTTAATAAGCCAAAACGGTTTATTCAAGAATAAAAACTTTATAAATAAAAATTATATATATATTCTTAGCGATATCAATTTAAAAGATAATGCTGAAAAAATCACGTTGAAAATATCTTAAAATCAACTTCAAAATTAATTTAAAAATTTAAGTTTTGGCTTTGGCTTTTGGCTTATTTCTTGTTTTATATAGGATCCACGCAAAAATAGTTTTATTTTTAGGTTACAACTTTTACTCTCAAGAGAAAAATCTGATACATGTTGAATGTTAATCTAATAGGTAAAAAAGGTGATGGGTATACTAGTAACACATACGGCTTTATGCAATTCAATTTCATAACGCTTACAGTTTTGTTTAACACTTAGTAACACTACTTGCTCGAGATGACTTCAAGTGCTGGGTTCTGGCTAATACTGAAATGCAAAAACTTCTGTTTTGTTTCTAGTAGTAGCTTGGAAAGAGAGAGTTCACCGCTCATATTCATTAAGTATATATCTTCGCACAAACAGAGGAATATTATTAAATTTGAAAGAATTCCTTTCTATTAGGGACACCGTATTGTTGAACTGATGAAGATTCATTGGTACTATGTGTTGGTCCCAAAAATTGGCTATGTCCAGGTTTACATTCTCGATACAATTTGACCCAAACTCCCAAAGTCATGAGATCTTGGCATTTCAAGATGACAGGAAAAGGCATCTCAAAAAGAGATTTTAATGAATTTAAAAAAGAGAAATCAAATTTTGGCTTAAAAAGTACTGAAAAAAATTCTATAAATGCTATGATATCTGTAGTACCAAGTGGCATAAGAAATTTTCAAAAATCGTATTCATATTCAGTATTTATTTCCCATATCTTCCACACTTTCCTTCATATTCCCATAATTTTTCCTTCATTTTCGAAATTTTGTAGTATCATTTGTTCTGAATTTTTCACACTTTCATACATATCTATTATATCTTTTATATATTAAAAGCACATGAAACATCACATAAACATCCATAAGTTGTCACATGGTAGTTCTGCAAAAGCTCCCTAAGCAACCACGGGACACTCTAATAAATTAATAAAAATTCTAAAATTCTGAGAAAAAACATTTGTTCCGTAATTTTTTCTGGTATTTGATTTTAAATCGTTAAAAACGTAGACATAAAAGTTTTATCCATAATTTTTTTTATTTTTTTGAGCTTACAAGCCATAGACAGAATGATGAGTGGCGCGGTCATCTTGACCGAAAATCGATCACCTCTCGAGAAATTTGAAGATTTCATATTCAAATTTTGGTTTTCATAGTTTACTAAAAGAATATTTAATTTTGCTCGAAATTCGCTTGACCTCGCTGGGCCTTACATTTTGGTGATCATTGACATTGTCCACCCCGGTTCTACCTCCTTCCGTGTTCTTTATCAATTTTTTCACACTTATCTCTTCCCTTGGACCTTGGAAGTAGAATGAGAGAGTCACTTGATCACAACCAAAAAGCGTACAAGGTGAAAGTATAATCCTCTCCACCCTTAAAAAAAATCAAGTTATAGGACGCAATATGAGTATATTATAATATCTTATATTAACTTCGTTCTAAAATAAATTTATTTTTCACTCATTTCACATATACCAATACAAAATAAAATACTTATACTTTATTAAATCCTAATACAACTATTCTCTATTTTATCTGTTTTTAATACAATTATTTTTTACTTTCATATAAATTTTTGATGTAATGATTATTTTAAAAATAAATTTATTTTAAAACAAATAAAAGAACTATTATAAGACGAAGAAAATAGTAGTAGGGTATCCTTACTATTGTACACATGTTCTAGCAGAAAATCCAGATACTGAGAGTTAATGATGACGGTGGGCTGGGGGCCTCTCGTCTCGTAAGCTTGTGTGACGTGGGAGTGGGAGAGCAGAGCAGGACAAAGAGGCAGCCAGTCGCTCCGAACGCGAGAGCGTGCGTGAGAAGTTGTGCAGTACAGATTACTCCTGTGATCCTGTCTTCCTCTCTGCCCCTCGCTCTCTCGTCACTAGAGAGAGCTGTACACTGTACAGGGAACAGATAGTGGTTTGCAAGAAAGGAGAAGAGAGATAGGGGCCTATTCAGATGGCTGACAAAACAAACCTTTAATATTAAAACTTTGATAAATTATAGCATTGTCAACTTTTGTTAAAATAAATAAAATATATTGTTGCTGAAATTTTTTAGACAATATAGATATTTATAACAAACTAAATATATTTATATGTTTGTTAATTTAAAAAAAATGATACGATTCAAGATGGAAACAGACTCCTCGACTCTGGAAGAAGAAGCGATCATCACTGTATATCTGATAGGCGATCTGCTACCCAGGATGAAAATTGAAAAAGCCTGCCCATATCTCCACTCCTCAGATACTATCCCAGCCATTAATCTAATCATGCGCCAGATTCCATCACATCATACGCAGAGATGGTACTCATGCAAGTGTTCTTCTCTCTCTCCATCTCTAACATCTCCCTTCTTCTTTACGTCCATCTCTCTGCTCTGTACGTTCTCTCTCATTTTCTGTGGTTTAATCTAGCCCTTCCCTTTGGCCTCTAGCTGGAGGAGTACGTAGCAAAGCAGATCGAGAGAGAAGTAGCTAGCAGGCGCATGCCATGGGGTGGGTCACTGTAGCAACTCTGGCCAGAAGAAAAGGCTTGTTGAATTGTTTTCTTGCCTTCTTCCCAGAATCCCAGCGAGCTAGCCCACACGATGCATGATTGCAGACACGCTGGCGTTGCGTTGCGTTGCATGCGCATCCTGCAGCGTTGCAAATACACAAATAGACGAGTATATGCGAATATGCGATGGTGTAATCTTATATATAGTAAAAATAACAAGTTTCTTATACCACGATGTGTCACACCATCCAAAACATATTAGCCGTTGGATAAAAAATTTGATAAACAATGAACATTGGAACAAGTGTACATGCTTTAAAAGGATAAAAAATTTGATAAACAATGACTATTGAAACAAGTGCACATGCTTTAAAAGAAACCACAGATTAAGCCTATGAAAATTTTCGAAGGTTTTTAGTGTATTTAGACATATGAGACAAAAAGAGAGGAAACAAAGATAATAAAGGAAAAAACAGGAGGCGTCCAGGGATCCTTCTCTTCAACATATAATATAGCTTAGTTAAATCTATATTTGGCTGGGCAAATCAATATTTTGTAAATAAATTAACTTATCAAAATCATCCTAAGAGCTAAGCTAAACCTACCGTGTATATTCTCATGCTTATCCGAATAATTTATCAGTAATCAAAAATAATTTATAAGTAAAACTTAGCGATTCAAAAATAAATGCTACAAGAATAACTACGATAAAAACCATAAAAAACTTTAAATTAAATTTTAGAATGTAAATTTTGGCTTAAAAGTTCTTAAACGGAATCAAAATTCACTCGAAACGCGACCATGTGGCTAGTATGGAGTACTCCACTACTCTCATACTACTGGTAAGTAGAGTATATCAGTAAAGGTGGCCTTTTCAGGACACTGATTGCACCATTGAATGGAGACGACGGAAGAGCAGGGAGGGAGGCACAAAGGCTCCAACCAAAAGGCGCTTCCAGAACACGGAGGCGAATTTCCTGAGGCGTATTTCCTGGGGATGCGTCTTTTTTACTCGCTCGTTCCACTCCCGTAGTAGTAGCAGACCGGGGCTACAGGGTGCAGTGTTGGGTCCTTGGGATATATGGGCTGAGCGCCTGAGCGGCTGAGCTCTGAGGCCTGAGCCTGAAACTGAGCGGATCTTGTTGCTACAGTGCCCAGATCGTGTGCCGCATTCATTGCATACATGAAGTTGGTGAGCTGGCCTGTGTGTGTTGTTTCATGCCCTGGCCCTGGAACTGCAAGCCTGTGTCCTGCCCTGCTAGCGAGTATAGCGAGCTACGAGTCCCTCTCTTTTTTTTCCCTACTGTACATCCAAATATACTACACCTTACAATATTGTCGAAACTTGGTTTCGGCAATATAATTTATGGGGTCGCAGTCGAGATCGCCAAACACAATGGGTTAGAGGAATAAGAGAATTTAGACAGGTTCAGGCCCTCTCGTGAGGTAATACCCTACTCATGTTTCGGTGGACTCGATCCGCCGAGTGTCTTTATTGATCTCGTGATCTAAGGCTCAAAGCTTAAAGCTGATCTAACATAGGATATCCTTCAAGGGACGCCCTTACCCCCTTATATAATCTTGGGAGGAGGGCTTACGATCGGAAACCCTATCTTACTCTAAGTTGGTTTCCTCAATCTTACCAAACCGTGACTATAGGCCGATTGCCTTATCTCTATCGGCAATCGTAACACCCAAGTCATGTTTGGTTTACGATATGGCGGCGCAATCTATCCATACCTCCAATCGGATAAGCTTGCCATGTAGATACCCGATTGCCATAATCTCCACAAGAGCCCCGAGTCCTTTTCACGACGAGACAACTCAGCTTCAAACCAAAGCAGCTCTCGCCAAAAATCTCTTTGACCGAGTGCTTTTGGCGCCGAGTGATTCCATCATCTCTCGCCTGAATCTTCCCGAGTGGCTCCAAAGCGTGAAGGGCTGGAAAAATATCTAACAAATTCTCAAAAATAAATATCTAGGTGCATCTCCGATGCACCTAATTAGTGTAGCCCCGACTATGTGGTTAGTCGAAAATAGGCTAAGCATATAGTCAAGAACTATATAAAAAAATCATTCTTATGTAGATGCTTAGCTCATGCTAAAGCAATCATAGAAATCTCATTACTTGGCAAGTTCATACTCATCCGAGTGAATTGGCCTCGAGTCATCTCGTAACAAATAATTCAATCAACCTTCATGGGTGAAAAGCATTCGGCAAGCTCATGCTTATCCGAGTGGATCTCGCCCGAGTCATTTCGAACAAATATTTTAATCGTCCCTCATGGGAAACGAGTTTTTCAATCATATGAAAAATATGACCAAGTTATTAAATAGCTTTTGCCATAACACTTGTCTCAATCTATAAAGATCTTCACCAAGGTGGAAAAATAAACAAGCATTGGTAAGGTTACTCCGACCAAATGCCAAAAACCAAACACCTTTGTCATCAAGGCGCTATAAAAACTTAGTTGTCGGTCACCTTCCAAGTTGCATCGTGCCGCCTTCTCATGAAGTCAAGCAAACCGCGTATGGATGGATTTTCAAAGGTATAGGGCACTCTGACACGCACATATTGCCGTGGCAAATCGCTTAAGCTCATCCGCTTAAGTCCCTAAGGACACGCATCGGACCACACCTTAGCTAGGCCGTAGATTTTCTTATGGGCTCGGCCCAATCACTAGAAAACCTAGCGCAACCCTCAAATCTTTCTATAAAGGCATGAGGTCGTCCCCGCCTCTTCATCTTCCAAAAGATTCCCTTTTCGCAAAGACTGCTCACCGTTCACCGCGGAGAACCCTAGACTCGTGCGCTCCCAAATCCATCCATCTAGGAACTCGCTCTTGCAACAACCAGCCTCCGCAACCAAATCTCCCACGTTCCCTTGTCAAAAGCCCGACCTTTTCGACTGCATCCACTTCCCATCAACACCACTCTCATGGCGGAGGAAAAGAGGATTCCGTTCGACCAATGGGCCGCTTCGGATGTGAGGGAATCCACCCTCAAAGAGATGGTGAAGCACGGCGTGCTTCCGCCAAAGGAGATCGTGGGATGGCGCCGGCGGCGGGGAGGATTTCCCAACCCCGAACACCGGTGAGCTCGTCGTTTTCACTTCTTTTTTCTACTGCGGGTTCAGCCTTCCCACCTCGAATTCTTCCTGGGCTTCGGATTACTATGGGCTTCAACTCTACCATCTCGAACCCCAACTCGATGCTTCACATGCTCTCTTCATTCACGTATGTGAAGCCTTCCTTGGCATCCTCCCCACATCCAACTCTTCCGACACATGTTCTATCTCAAGCCACATCCAAACAAGGATCACCCATGCGTCGTTGGCGGGCAGGGTTTCCAACTCGCGGATCTCTCCGCAAGGAGTATTTTTCTCTTCCCTTGAAGTCTTCCAACAAGGGATGGCACGCAGTCTGGTTCTATGTTAGCAACCTTGAACCCACTCGCCGCTTTCATCGGCCTTCCTCTGTCCCGAGTCCAACTTGGAGCACCGTCCCAAGAGCCCAAGATTGGGACGAGGCCAACAAGCTGCTCGCGAAGATCCCGGCGATGAAACAAAAGGGTCTTCGCGGAGAGCAAATCACTCGGCACTTCATCGTGCCGACCGGCGCCGATCAAGGAACGGTCGCGGCCGGCCTTCGAGTATGAAGGCGGAACGGACCCCAATTGGGAAGATCCAGATCCACTCAAATACGAAATCCGAAGATCCGGATGTACAAGATCTTCTCGACCGGAATCGCAGCTTGAGCGGGCCCTCATTCCGCCGGTCCTCCCCTTTAGCATCCACCGACCTCCTCCTCCGAAGTCGATGTGGTTATTTCATAACATCTTTCAATCTTGATATCTTGTCTCTTAGCGTTGTGCATTCTTTCTTCGCAGAAAATGCTTCTATCACCTCCAAGCCATATAAGGTGTCCCACGATGACGCGCCGCGCCGCCCGCCAAGAAGCCAGTGGCGGGATCAAGATCCAAGGCGACCTGGGCCGGGAAGCGAGCGGCCCCGAGTGGGGACACAAACAAGCGGGCGAGCAAGAGGAGGCTAATAATTGAGGATTCGGATGACGACGCCCGCCCCTCCGGCCGAGACCCCGCCTCTAAGGCGATCGCCGCGGACGGCGTCGAAGATCCGTCGGTCGTCCCGGTATGCTCAGTAACCGAAGTCCGAACTCTTTCTTTAAAAACTTTCTTTATCTTTACCCCGCTGTGTCCACTTTCGCAAGAGGCCCTGGGACATAGATCCCGCCGGGAAAGTGAAGGACCGACCCCAACCGCCGCTCCCGAGGTGCCAAGGCCGGCAGAGCCGAAGCCGCGGAGCCCACAACCAAGTGCAAGCGTTCCGGGGAAACAACCTTCGCCTCCGAAGAAGGATGCCCCAGGGAAGGAGCCCCCGGCCGCCAGTCGGGATATCCCGACTGGCAACCAGTCAACGGCCGGGAAACCTCAGGCCGCGGCTCGAGTGCCCCCGACCGAGGGCCACTCGGCGCGGAGTCCGAAGAAGGAGGCCACCGGCCGCTCCACCTAGCGGCGGCCGCAAACCGGTGAGATTTGCTTCAAAGTACTCTTTTGCTCTTTCAGTTTGAATCTTTCATGTCTTCATTTGTCCTTCTTGTTTGCCACCACAGTTGGAAGAGATCCCCCTGTTGTAGTCCTCTCAACTCCGGGTTCCCCGATCAGATCGAGTGGCGGGACGCGGAAGGCGAGAGGCGTGGCATCATCCCTGGACCGGCAAGCCAAGAAAGATGAAAGGGATGCCCTTGTCGAGAGCTCCGAACGAGGCGACCGGCCTGCTCAACGTAA
The DNA here is from genome assembly GCA_019925245.2 of Oryza australiensis. NCBI lineage: Eukaryota > Viridiplantae > Streptophyta > Magnoliopsida > Poales > Poaceae > Oryza > Oryza australiensis. The sequence continues at coordinate 185,586 of JAIFGZ020000299.1, forward strand.
GCCTTCGTCTTTCTCTTTAATTGTATTATCATTATCTTTCGCCGGTCACTCTTTCGTTGCGCGCAAAGAGTATTGCCGCTCCATGGCAAAATCGAGGTGCCGGAGAAGTTGGTTCCCCACCGAACTCCTTAGAGGACGTTCGCGACACTGAAGGCCACTGGGAGGAGGCCGCGTCAAGGGAGGCGGCTTTAAGGAGGGAGATCGCAGAAGCCGGGAGGCGAACCTCGACCTTCGAGGATCAATCGGAAGTAAGCCCGTCTCCCCAAATTTCTTCATGATTCCCATGTTGATTTCGGTTGTTGACGATCTTCTTTTGTCGCAAAATTCTTCTGAGGTCCATTCGCTTCAAGTCCAGCTAGAGGCATCAGCTCGATAAAGCCGAGATGGAGGCCGAGTTTGAAGGTAAGCCTCTTTGGAGTAAAACTTGCGCCGCTTCGTCTCCGAGTGCTTTGAATGATCCGGAGCTTTTGGCACTTACAAGGTAAAGACCCGAGCCCAATACGACGTCTTGCTTGGGCGGGTCAAACAAAGCGACGAGATCCGGGAAGTGGTCGCTAATGCCGCTATGCCGATCTTGCTGTCCTTATTCGATCAAGGAGTCGGGGCAGCTTCGTTGGAGCCAGTGGAAATATTCGACAAGCCGCGGCCGCTCCCGACCGTACTGCCAACATCACCGAGCGGCCAACATGGGGCCGGTCCTGCTCTTGCACGTACCAAGTCCCTCTACCCCGAGTGGATATCCACTCGGTTGGGGAAGGCTTTGTTGACGGAACGACCGACGAGCGGCCTTGGACATGCCGAGTGAGGCGCAGGAGACGGCGAAGAAAATATCCCTTGATGTAGTAAACAATTTCAAGATTTGATTTGTCTTTCCGACTTTGTTTTGTAAATGTCGCATAACCGTAACGTTCGATGTAGAACTTGTGATATTTTTAGTTTATTTATGTTAATGCCTTGATCCGAGCTTTTGCGTGAAATTTCTTAAGTAGTTTTTGTCGCTGTCATCAAGCCTAGGCTTGATTAGGTCATCGAAAACTCTCTCCTTAGACACCGAGCTCGAATCGAAGGACATTAAACAATGATAAACCAAATTATGCATAAAAGTTGATGAGGAAAACTTGAGCTTTATTGACATGTGTATGCCATGCGCTAACTCAAGAAGTCATCTTGCTTGAGGTTGGCAATAAGGAAAACTTGAGGCCTTAGCCGAATTAGGCATAAAATCGTCGAAGATGCTCGATGTTCCAGGAGTTCTCCACCATAGACTCGTCTTTACGCTTTAACTGGTATGCATCGGGCCGAGTCACTTCACGATTATGTATGGTCTCTCCCATAAAGGAGATAACTTGTGTCGGTCTTTGGTGGTCCGGATCTTGCGTAGAACCGTGTCGCCAACAATGAAAGCTCGTGCTCGCACGTTGCGGCTGTGGTATCTTCCGAGCCCTTGGAGGTATTTGGCCGACGGATGAGGGCCGCCTCACGGGCCTCTTCCACCGGGTGAGGTCATCCACTCGGCCGTGGTCGTAGAGTTCATCGTTGAAGTCGCGGACCCGGAGGGATTCAGATTCCATCTCGTTTGGCAACATGGCTTCGCGCCATAGACCAAAAAGAAAGGAGTTTGGCCGGTAGCCCGACCGGGTGTGGTCCGCAGCGACCATAAAATCGAGGGAAGTTCTTGGACCCATTTGCCGGCGTAAGGGTTTAGGCGGTCGAAAACGCGGGCCTTGATGCCTTGGAGGACCATGTCGTTGGCTCGCTCGACTTGTCCGTTGCTTTTGGGATGAGCTACCGATGCGTAGCGATCTTGATTCCGAAGTCTTCGCAGAATTCCTTGAAGATGCCTCCCGTGAATTGAGTCCCGTTGTCGCTATGATTCGTTTGGGATGCCGAAGCGGTGCACGATGTTGAGGAAGAAATCCCGTGCTTTATCAGCAGTAATTGTGGCGACCGGCTTGGTCTCGATCCACTTGGAGAACTTGTCGATTGCGACGAAGAGGTGTGTGAATCCTCCCTGGAGCTTTTTTGAAAGGGCCAACCATGTCCAAAGCCCCATACCGCGAACGGCCGTAAAGTGGGATTGTTTGAAGCTCTGGGCGGGACATGGCTTTGTCGGGCGAAAACGGCAGCCTTTGCAGGTTCGTGACGACTTTATCCGCGTCGGAGACCGCGGTAAGCCGAAGAAGCCTTGCCTGTAAGCTTTGCCAACTAGAGTGCGTCTTGCCGCGTGGCTTCCGTATATGCCCGAGCGGATGTCTTGGAGTAGTTGTTTCCCTTCTTTGGGTGTGATGCACCTCATTAGGATTCCGGAGGGGCTTCTCTTGTATAGATCGGAGTCAACCATGACATATGCTTGGCAACGACGCCGGACGCGTTCCGCTTCATCCCGGTCATCCCAAGCAGCCTCTTTGGGTTAAGAATTTGATGAGCGCGCCTCCGCCGCGGTATCGGTCATGGCGACTTTGCTCATGGTTTGTTCGTTGGGAGTTGTCTTTGCCGTGATGGTTGGTTTGTAGAGATGTTCGACAAAGACGTCTCGTCATGGGGCAGCTTCGCGCTTAGATCCAAACTGTGCGCACTCCAGCCTTCGTTGTTATGTCTCAGACATGTGAGAGTTCGAGCCCATCAAACTTGTCTCAAGCTTGCGGACCTCTTGCCGTAGGCCTCCATAGTGTCGTTTAGGCGGACAGTCCTTCATTACTTGATTGACGACCAGCCGGGAGTCGCTTTCACAATAAGCCGACGTATCCCGAGTGAAACTGCGAGGCGCACCATGTAGAAGAGCTTCGTACTCTGCAACGTTGTGTGAGGCGGAGAAGTGGAGGTGGAGGACATATCCGAAGGGTTACGCGGAGGCTACGCTAGCCGAAAACAAAACTTTTACCGCGCAAACCAGAACACTTGCAAGTAAGGGCCGATAGATCGTTACCGATTGGAGTAGAGTGCAGCGGAATAGCCAATCGTGGCAATCCGATCCGCAGGAAGCCGATTCCTGAGACACGATTCGCCAATCAGCCGATTCGAGTCGTCGGCCGTGTTCTCACGCCTCGCTCCGATGCGCCCGACCGCAGCCGATCAAGAGCGCGCAACGTAGCAGCGCCTCTACCGGTATCTCGAAGGGTTACGCGGAGGCTACGCTAGCCGAAAACAAAAATTTTCTACCGCGCAAACCAGAACACTTGCAAGTAAGGGCCAATAGATCGTTACCGATTGGAGTAGAGTGCGCGAATAGCCAATCGTGGCAATCCAATCTGAACGGTGTAGCCGATTCCGGAGACAACCGATCAATAGCGCGCAACGTAGCAGCGCCTCTACCGGTATCCACACGTCCGGGGCACGTAACGCCCTACACCCGTGTGCTAGCACGCGATGCAAGGCTAGGGTTTGGCTCGAAAGTAGGGAGGGTTTCGTGAGATTGATCTCGGCGACTTCTGCACGCGATGCAATTGATATATGGCAGCTCTCCACCCTCCCTCCTTTATATAGAGTTGGCCGACGGGATTAGTAGCCGCTCGACTCTATTTTGAATTGGATCTCATCCGTATCTCATATAGAGTTTGGCCGCTCACACGTCGTAAGCTCCATAGGACTCTATTTTGAATTGGATCTCATCCGTATCTCATATAGAGTTTGGCCGCTCACACGTCGTAAGCCCATAGGACTCTATTTTGAATTGGATCTCATCCGTATCTCATATAGAGTTGGCCGCCCACACGTCGTAAGCCCATAGGACTCTATCCGATCGGATCCCTATCCGATCGAGCCGTATCCGAGTCCAACTCGAATGCCTGTTCTTATCCCCTTAAGCGTGCGACCCGCAGGTTCAGTATACTCGGTTTCGGCTATAGTCTAACTTAAGCCGATCGTCGGCTCGAGTCCAACTCAGCCGACTGCCAACAAGCGCCTAGCGGCGCCTAGTAAAGCACATATTGACACCATAGTATACATGTGCCATCCCTTCAATAGCTTAACCATTCACTCGAACCGTATTGGATTATCCGTCCGTTGATTGACTCCTCAATCAACTTAGCATGGCCATGCATTTCCATAATCCATTACCTCGAGGGGCCCAGAGATATCTCTCCAAAGGAGGGGCAAATTCCATCTTGATCACTCACATCCCACTCCATGTTTCATAGCAAACCCGAAAACTACCTTTATAACTACCCCCATACGGAATAGCGTTTGGTAGTCCCAAAGTAGGCTACTACACATGTTGGAATCCATGGTGATCTCAGGTCTAAGGACTTTGTACCAACACTACCCGAGACCAACTAATGGCACATTAATTCCCGTAGTGTCTCATGGTGGGTCTATCCAACAATGTGTTCTCCAACACATGTGTCCATGTTTATTGATTTGGTATCACCATACCCATGATCTATGAGACATGATCATCAATCAATAAACATGCCGATCTTAGAATCATATTTGTTCCAACAATATGACATATGATCGTGGATCGTTTAGAAATAGATTCATACATATCGAGTCTCATAAATAAGTCACGTACTTATTGATCAATACAAGATGTCTATTTCATGGAACTGAATAACACTTTATTCATAAATACATAAACATTGACGTGATATCCAACATCTCCATGTTGCCTCTAGGGCATATCACTAACAATCTCCCACTTGCACTAGAGTCAATCATGTAAGTATCTAATACCCATTGCTCTTGTGCGCCTCATGCTTCGGCCGAGGGAGAGGTTTTGTCGCGGATCGGCTATGTTGAGATCCGTGTGCACTTTGCATATCTTGACATCACCTCCGTCCACAATCTCGCGGATGAGATGATATCGCCGAAGTATGTGTTTGGACTTTGATGTGACCTCGGCTCCTTGGCTTGCGCAATGGCTCCACTATTGTCACAATAGAGAGACATTGGACCGCCGTACTAGTCATCACACCAAGCTCGAAACAAATTTCTTAATCCAAATGCCTCCTTTGCAGCTTCCGGCAAGCAATGTACTCGGCCTCCGTTGTAGAATCAGCAACGTATCCCGCTTGGAACTCTTCCACCGACGCGCCTCCGTTCAGGCGTAACACGAACCCATTGCGATCTATAATCATCCTTGTCTGTTTGGAAGCTAGCATCGGTGTAACCACTTACAACGAGCTCTTCTTCACCTCCATAGACTAGGAACATATCCTTAGTTCTTCTCAAGTACTTAAGGATATTCTTTACGGCAGATCCAGTGACCTTCACTGGATCTCGATCGGTATCTCGCTCGTAGCACTCAAAGCGTACGAGACATCAGGCGTGTACAAAGCATGGCATACATGATGGATCCAATTGCCGAAGCATATGGAACCATACCCATCTTATTCCGCTCATCATGTGTCCGAGGACACCGATTCTTGCTAAGATTAATGCCATGTGACATGGGCAAGAAACCTTTCTTGGAATCATGCATGTTGAACCTTTTCAACACCTTGTCAATGTATGTACTTTGGCTTAATCCAATTAGCCTCTTGGATCTATCTCTATAGATCCGAATGCCCAATATATATGTTGCTTCCCTAAGTCTTTCATGGAAAAACTATTTTTCAATGAAGACTTGACGGATTGAAGCATAGGGATATCATTTCCAATCGTAATATGTCATCCACATATAAGATTAGAAATACAATTGCGCTCCCACTCGACCTTTTTGTAAACACAGCCTCTTCTTCATTTTTGATGAAACCAAACCCTTTGATTACTTCATCAAAACGAATATTCCAACTCCGAGATGCTTGCTTCAATCCATAAATGGATTTTCGTAGCTTGCATATCTTTCGAGCGATTCTCGGATCGACAAAACCCCGAGGTTGTATCATGTATACATCCTCGCTTAGGTTTCCATTCAGGAAAGCCGTTTTGACATCCATCTCGCCATATCTCATAATCGAAATATGCAACAATCGCTAGGATAATCCGAATAGATTTAAGCATTGCGACGGGCGAGAAGGTTTCATCATAATCAACTCCTTGAATCTGTTTAAAACCTTTCGCCACCAATCGCGCCTTATAGATGTGAACATTTCCATCCATATCGGCCTTTTCTTAAAAACCCATTTACACTCAATGGTTTTGACACCATCAGTGGATCAACCAAGTTCCAAACTTGATTGTCGTACATGGATTCTATTTCGGATTTCATGGCTCCAAGCCACTTGTTGGAATCGGGTCCCACCATCGCTTCCTCATAGGTCTTAGGTTCATCGTTGTCCAACAACAATATATCATGTTGTTCCGCACGTGTGTACTGTCAGTGCACGACGTGATCTTTCGACCTCCGTGGGCTGGTGTATCTACAACCGGTGGCGCAACACTTTGCTCCTCCTGTTGTGGTTCCGTGGTCGCCGAAACGTTTTCGGTGTTTCTTGAACTTCTTCAAGATGCACCCCTGCTCCCACTAACCCTTCTTGAAAGAAACTCTTTCTCCAAGAAGACACCGTGTCGGGCGACAAACACTTTGCCTTGTTCCCGATTATAAAAGTAATATCCCTTAGTTTCCTTAGGATATCCCACAAAGAAGCACTTGTCGATTTGGGTGTGAGCTTGTCGATCAGTAAACGTTTTACATAAGCTTCACATCCCCAAATTTTGAGAAAAGACAAACAAGGGGTTGCCCTGTCCATATCTCATATGGTGTCTTTTCAAGCGACTTAGATGGAACTCTATTTAGTGTGAGCGCAGCTGTTTCAAGAGCATATCCCGAAGGATAACGGAAGATCACTTTGGCTCATCATCGACCGCACCATGTCCAACAAGGTGCGATTTCTCCGTTCGGACACCCCATTCCATTGTGGAGTTCTGGCGGAGTCAGCTGTGGAACAATTCCACAATCTTTCGATGATTACCAAACTCTTGGCTCAAGTATTCTCCTCCACGATCCGATCGTAGAAACTTGATTGTTTTCCTAAATGATTCGTACTTCATTCGGAATTCTTTGAACTTTTCAAAGGATTCGGACTTATGCCTCATTAAGTAGATATAACCATATCTACTAAAGTCATCGGTAAAGGTAATGAAGTCGATAACCACCTCCGGCCGTTGAGCTCATTGGTCCACATACATCGTATGTATGAGTGCCAACAAGTGACTTGCTCTTTCACCGTGTCCCGTGAAAGGTGCCTTTGTCATCTTACCAAGTAAACAAGACTCACATGTCTCAAATGATTCAAAATCAAAAGAGTGAAGCAATCCATCCTTATGGAGCTTCTCCATGCGTTTCTTATTTATATGGCCTAAGCGACAATGCCGGATAAACGTGGGGTTTATATCATTAGAGAGTTGCCTTTCGTATTAATGTTATAGATGGGAGACGCTTCAAGATTCAAAACGTATAATCCATTCACCAATGGAGCATGAAAATAGAACATATCTCTAAGATATATTGAACAACCATTGTTCATTGATCTAAAATCATATCCTTCCGCTTGCAAACATGAAGCGGAAATAACGTTTTGACATAGTGTTGGAACACAATAACAATTATTTAATTCCAAAACTAATCCGAAGGTAGATGAAGTGGTATCGTGCCGACAAGAATCGTAGCAACGCTTGCTCCATTGCCGACGCGCAGTTCACCTCGCCCCTTCTCAATCCTCTACTTCTTCTCATTCCCCGCAACGACTTGCAAATATGAGCTACCGATCCGGTATCAAATACCCAATAGTCGTAGGTGAAGTAGCAAGATTAATGTCTATAACATTAATAACCGCGCGAAGTCGTACTTTGCTTCTTCTTGAGATCCTCCATGTACTTCTTGCAGTTCCTTTTCCAAAGTGGCTCTGTCTCCTTGCAATAGAAGCAAACGGCATCCGATGCCGCCGACCCCTTCTTGCCCTTCTTTGCATTAGAGGCACTCGCGATCTCATCGGGAGTTAACTTCCTCTTGGTGCAAAGTTTCTTGACAGTGGTTTGCGTTTAGCCTTCGCATCATCATCACATGATGACCATTCTTCTCTGGATACTCTCCTCACTGTCTTTAGCATCCCATGCAATTCAGCCAAGGTTCTATCCATATTGTTCATGTGATAGTTTAATATGAATGGCTCGAAGCTCGGAGGGAGCGCGGAGAATCACATCGTAGCCAACTCTTGGCTAAGGGGAAAACCTAGTTTTTCCGGACTCTCAATGTAGCCAATCATTTTTATCACATGCGGATCGACGGGATTCCCTCAACAAGCTCGCACGCAAACAAGGACTTTGAGGTGTTGAACCTCTCGGCCCGTGCTTGGTTCTCAAACATGCCACGCAGTCCCCGAATAATAGTGTGAGCATCGCTGCTCTCATATTGCTTCGAAGCTCGGGGACATTGTAGCAAGCATAAGACAGCTTATATCTAGGGCATCATTAGTGTGCTTCTCATAAGCCCTCCGTGCGCTTGCGGTGGCGTTATTAGGCAAATCCTCGGGATAGGGTACTTCAAGAACGTACTCCTTACGCTCTTGCTTGAGAACAATTCTCAAGTTGCGATACCAATCCATAAAGTTTGTTCCATTTAATTTTTCCTTTTCGAGAATAGATCGCAAATTAAAGGTACCGGGTGCAGTATTAACCGCCATTTATTCCACAAAGAAAAAGCAAAGTTTAGCACAATGTTTATGCTATGTCTTTTGTTAAACAATTTAACATAAGACTCCCATTACGTATTTTTCACCTTCCTCTAGGTTACGTATTGGGTCAAGATCCACATGTTAATTAATTTTCTAGTGAGCTTTGGCATCACCGCTAGAAAATTAATAACATCGGTAAGCAACTCCTTGCTAATCACATCTCTATGTGACTCTTGTTGTTGGTGTGGCATCTCCATGCCCCGGCGCCAACCTATGCCCCTGTGCCCAAAACTGTTTTGATAGCCTTGTTAAGTAAACCAAATGCTCCGCCGTATATGTCCGACATATACCCCTCGTGTTATGATAGAGAATGGCACTCGCTTTGGCGGACCCACCATTGACGAGCATAACGGTGACGGGTGCAACATTTGGAAGGGCATCATTACTACTTAATTTTGTGAGGGATGCTATCCTATCAAACATACATATCACATATGAAAGCAAGAAGAATAGCATATAGTGAAATAGTATGGCCCCCTTCACATGGTGATCTCCATCTCCATGCCTGGTAGAGGATCTCCATCTTCATCACCGTTCTTTCGAGTGCCGAATGCTTGATTTCTTCAAACTAAGCTACTACTATAGAAGCTCTAATTGAAGATTACATCGACTCGCAGTCGTGAAAGAATATTACAAGCATTGCACGTATGAAAGAATATTACAGGGATTGCACATATGAAAGAATATTACATGCATCACATGCATCTCATACATCTCATACATACAATGGGGCCATACCATCTCAAAGCATTCTCTGCAAAAACAAGTTAGGCGTAGAAACGTTTCTACCTATCGCGAGCTACGGCATCGAGACGACCTATAAGGGGTACACCACACGAAATTCATAGATCCAATCTATGAAATCGCTTATGGAAACCATATCGGCATAATCATATTATGCCGTCCCGATACACTATCAAGGGAGATGGTTTGCGTAGGCGCGAGGCAGCAACAAAGTCGGACTACGAGATAGCTTCGGTATAATCACATTATACCGTTCCGATACACTATCAAGGAACGCTATCTCGAACCCAACTCAAACCGAGTTATTTGGAAATTGCTTCGACGTAATCACATTACGTCGTTCCGATACACTATCAAGGAACACAATTACCATCTACTCTCCTCAACGAGATCCCGTAAAACCGATTGATCTAATCAACCCGTGCGCTAAACTTGTTCCAGATCCAATCTAAAACCCGAACTAAGCAAGATTAGCTCGATACCACTGAAGGGTTACGCGGAGGCTACGCTAGCCGAAAACAAAAAATTTTCTACCGCGCAAACCAGGAACACTTGCAAGTAAGGGCCAATAGATCGTTACCGATTGGAGTAGAGTGCTGGAATAGCCAATCGTGGCAATCCAATCGGGAACAGTGTAGCCGATTCCGGAGACAACGCCGATCAATAGCGCGCAACGTAGCGCCGCCTCTACCGGTATCCACACGTCCGGGGACAACGCCCTACACCCGTGTGCTAGCACGCGATGCAAGGCTAGGGTTTGGCTCGAAAGTAGGGAGGGTTTCCGTGGAGATTGATCTCGGCGACTTCGTTGCACGCGATGCAATTGATATATGGCAGCTCTCCACCCCTCCCTCCTTTATATAGAGTTGGCCGATTGGGATTAGTAGCCGCTCAGACTCTATTTTGAATTGGATCTCATCCGTATCTCATATAGAGTTTGGCCGCTCACACGTCGTAAGCCCATAGGACTCTATTTTGAATTGGATCTCATCCGTATCTCATATAGAGTTTGGCCGCTCACACGTCGTAAGCCCATAGGACTCTATTTTGAATTGGATCTCATCCGTATCTCATATAGAGTTGGCCGCCCACACGTCGTAAGCCCATAGGACTCTATCCGATCGGATCCCTATCCGATCGAGCCGTATCCGAGTCCAACTCGAATGCCTTCTTATCCCCTTAAGCGTGCGACCCCGTAGGTTCGGGTATACTCGGTTTCGGCTATAGTCTAACTTAGCCGATCGTCGGCTCGAGTCCAACTCAGCCGACCTGTCAACGGCGGCGCCTAGCAGCACATATTGACACCATAGTATACATGTGCCATCCCTTCAATAGCTTAACCATTCACTCGAACCGTATTGGATTATCTGTCTGTTGATTGACTCCTCAATCAACTTAGCATGGCCATGCATTTCCATAATCCATTACCTCGAGGGGCCGAGATATCTCTCCAAAGGAGGGGCAAATTCCATCTTGATCACTCACATCCCACTCCATGTTTCATAGCAAACCCGAAAACTACCTTTATAACTACCCGCATTCGGAATAGCGTTTGGTAGTCCCAAAGTAGGCTACTACACATGTTGGAATCCATGGTGATCTCAGTGTCTAAGGACTTTGTACCAACACTACCCGAGACCAACTAATGGCACATTAATTCCCGTAGTGTCTCATGGTGGGTCTATCCAACAATGTGTTCTCCAACACATGTGTCCATGTTTATTGATTTGGTATCACCATACCCATGATCTATGAGACATGATCATCAATCAATAAACATGCCGATCTTAGAATCATATTTGTTCCAACAATATGACATATGATCAGGGATCGTTTAGAAATAGATTCATACATATCGAGTCTCATAAATAAGTCACGTACTTATTGATCAATACAAGATGTCTATTTCATGGAACTGAATAACACTTTATTCATAAATACATAAACATTGACGTGATATCCAACATCTCCATGTTGCCTCTAGGGCATATCACTAACAGTATCCACACGTCCGGGGACGAACGCCGTACACCCGTGTGCTAGCACGCGATGCAAGGCTAGGGTTTGGCTCGAAAGTGGGAGGGTTTCCGTGGAGATTGATCTCGGCGACTTCGTTGCACGTGATGCAATTGACGTGTCACGCCTCTCCACCCCTCCCTCCTTTATATAGAGTTGGCCGACTGGGACTAGTGGCCGATTAGGACTCTATTTTGAATCGGATCTCATCCGTATCTCATAGAGTTGGCCGCCCCACACGTCGTAAGCCCATAGGACTCTATCCGATCGGATCCCTACCCGATCGAGCCGTATCCGAGTCCAACTCGAATATCTATTCTATCCCCTTAAGCGTGCGACCACCGTAGGTTCAGGTATACTCGGTTTCGGCTATAGTCTAACTTAGCCGATCGTCGGCTCGAGTCTAACTCAGCCGACTGTCAATAGCGGCGCCTAGCAGCACATATTGACACCATAGTATACAAGAATAATATCGGCTCGAACCTGTAATGTGTACACAAATCCCTTTGCCTCACGATACCAGTTAAGCTATAGGCAAGATGTGTGCCATCCCTTCAATAGCTTAACCATTCACTCGAACCGTATTGGATTATCCGTACGGATTGACTCCTCAATCAACTTAGCATGGCCATGCATTTCCATAATCCATTACCTCGAGGGGCCAGAGATATCTCTCCAAAGGAGGGGCAAATTCCATCTTGATCACTCACATCCCACTCCATGTTTCATAGCAAACCCGAAAACTACCTTTATAACTACCCGTTACGGAATAGCGTTTGGTAGTCCCAAAGTAGGCTACTACACATGTTGGAATCCATGGTGATCTCAGGTCTAAGGACTTTGTACCAACACTACCTCGAGACCAACTAATGGCACATTAATTCTGTAGTGTCTCATGGTGGGTCTATCCAACAATGTGTTCTCCAACACATATGTCCATGTTTATTGATTTGGTATCTCCATACCCATGATCTATGAGACATGATCATCAATCAATAAACATGCCGATCTTAGAATCATATTTGTTCCAACAATATGACATATGATCGGGATCGTTTAGAAATAGATTCATACATAAAGAGTCTCATAAATAAGTCACGTACTTATTGATCAATACAAGATGTCTATTTCATGGAACCGAATAACACGTTATTCATTTATACATAAACATTGATGTGATATCCAACATCTCCATGTTGCCTCTAGGGCATATCACTAACAATCTCCCACTTGCACTAGAGTCAATCATGTAAGTATCTAATACCCATTGCTCTTGTGTGCGCCTCATGCTTCGGTGAGGAGAGGTTTTGTCGGCGGATCGGCTATGTTGAGATCCGTGTGCACTTTGCATATCTTGACATCACCTCTGTCCACTATCTCGCGGATGAGATGATATCGCCGAAGTATGTGTTTGGACTTCGATGTGACCTCGGCTCCTTGGCTTGCGCAATGGCTCCACTATTATCACAATAGAGAGACATTGGACCAGTCGTACTAGTCATCACACCAAGCTCGAAACGAATTTCTTGATCCAAACAGCCTCCTTTGCGGCTTCCGAAGCAGCAATGTACTCACCCTCCGTTGTAGAATCAGCAATAGTATCCGCTTGGAACTCTTCCACTGATCGCGCCTCCGTTCGGCGGAACACGAACCCGATTGCGATCTATAATCATCCTTGTCTGTTTGGAAGCTAGCATCGGTGTAACCACTTACAACGAGCTCTTCTTCACCTCCATAGACTAGGAACATATCCTTAGTTCTTCTCAAATACTTAAGGATATTCTTTACGATCCAGTGACCTTCACCTGGATCGATCAGTATCTGCTCGTAGCACTCAAAGCGTACGAGACATGCGGCGTGTACAAAGCATGACATACATGATGGATCCAATTGCCGAAGCATATGGAACCATACCCATCTTATTCCGCTCATCATGTGTCCGAGGACACCGATTCTTGCTAAGATTAATGCCATGTGACATGGGCAAGAAACCTTTCTTGGAATCATGCATGTTGAACCTTTTCAACACCTTGTCAATGTATATACTTTGGCTTAATCCAATTAGCCTCTTGGATCTATCTCTATAGATCCGAATGCCTAATATGTATGCTGCCTCCCTAAGTCTTTCATGGAAAAACTATTTTTCAATGAAGACTTGACGGATTCTAGCATAGGGATATCATTTCCAATCGTAATATGTCATCCACATATAAGATTAGAAATACAATTGCGCTCCCACTGACCTTTTGTAAACACAGGCCTCTTCTTCATTTTTGATGAAACCAAACCCTTTGATTACTTCATCAAAACGAATATTCCAACTCCGAGATGCTTGCTTCATCCATAAATGGATTTCGTAGCTTGCATATCTTTCCAGCGATTCGGATCGACAAAACCCGAGGTTGTATCATGTATACATCCTCGCTTAGGTTTCCATTTAGGAAAGCCGTTTTGACATCCATCTGCCATATCTCATAATCGAAATATGCAGCAATCGCTAGGATAATCGAATAGATTTAAGCATTGCGACGGGCGAGAAGGTTTCATCATAATCAACTCCTTGAATCGCTTAAAACCTTTCGCCACCAATCGCGCCTTATAGATGTGAACATTTCCATCCATATCGGCCTTTTCTTAAAAACCCATTTACACTCAATGGTTTTGACACCATCGGTGGATCAACCAAGTTCCAAACTTGATTGTCGTACATGGATTCTATTTCGGATTTCATGGCTCCAAGCCACTTGTTGGAATCGGGTCCCACCATCGCTTCCTCATAGGTCTTAGGTTCATCGTTATCCAACAACAATATATCACATCGTTCCGCACGTGTGTACTGTCAGTGCACGACGTGATCTTTCGACCTCCGTGGGCTGGTGTATCTACAACCGGTGGCGCAACACTTTGCACCTCCTGTTGTGGTTCTCGTGGTCGCCGAAACATTTTTTCGGTGTTTCTTGAACTTCTTCAAGATGCACCCTGCTCCCACTAACCCTTCTTGAAAGAAACTCTTTCTCCAAGAAGACACCGTGTCGGGCGACAAACACTTTGCCTTGTTCCCGATTATAAAAGTAATATCCCTTAGTTTCCTTAGGATATCCCACAAAGAAGCACTTGTCGATTTGGGTGTGAGCTTGTCGATCAGTAAACGTTTTACATAAGCTTCGCATCCCCAAATTTTGAGAAAAGACAAACTAGGGGTTGCCCTGTCCATATCTCATATGGTGTCTTTTCACGACTTAGATGGAACTCTATTTAGTGTGAGCGTATGTTTCAAGAGCATATCCCCGAAGGATAACGGAAGATCACTTTGGCTCATCATCGACCGCACCATGTCCAACAAGGTGCGATTTCTCCGTTCGGACACTCCGTTCCATTGCGGAGTTCTGGCGGAGTCAAGCGTGGAACAATTCCACAATCTTTCGATGATTACCAAACTCTTGGCTCAAGTATTCCCTCCACGATCCGATCGTAGAAACTTGATTGTTTTCCTAAATGATTCTGTACTTCATTCTGGAATTCTTTGAACTTTTCAAAGGATTCGGACTTATGCCTCATTAAGTAGATATAACCATATCTACTAAAGTCATCGGTAAAGGTAATGAAGTATTGATAACCACCTCGGCCGTTGAGCTCATTGGTCCACATACATCGGTATGTACGAGTGCCAATAAGTCACATGCTCTCTCACTATGTCCCGTGAAAGGTGCCTTTGTCATCTTACCAAGTAAACAAGACTCACATGTCTCAAATGATTCAAAATCAAAAGAGTGAAGCAATCCATCCTTATGGAGCTTCTCCATGCGTTTCTTATTTATATGGCCTAAGCGACAATGCCGGATAAACGTGGGGTTTATATCATTAGAGAGTTGCCTTTCGTATTAATGTTATAGATGGGAGACGCTTCAAGATTCAAAACGTATAATCCATTCACCAATGGAGCATGAAAATAGAACATATCTCTAAGATATATTGAACAACCATTGTCCATTGATCTAAAATCATATCCTTCCGCTTGCAAACATGAAGCGGAAATAACGTTTTGACATAGTGTTGGAACACAATAACAATTATTCAATTCCAAAACTAATCCCGAAGGTAGATGAAGTGGTACGCACCGACAGCAAGCGTAGCAACGCTTGCTCCATTGCCGACGCGCAGTTCACCTCGCCCCTTCTCAATCCTCTACTTCTTCTCATTCCCCGCAACGATTTGCAAATATGAGCTACGATCCGGTATCAAATACCCAAGAGTCGTAGGTGAAGTAGCGAGATTAATGTCTATAACATTAATACCGAAGCTAAGTCGTACTTTGCTTCTTCTTGAGATCCTCCATGTACTTCTTGCGTTCCTTTTCCAGTGGCTGTCTCCTTGGTAGAAGCAAACGGCATCCGATGCCGCCGACCCCTTCTTGCCCTTCTTTGCATTGGAGGCACTCGCGATCTCATCGGGAGTTAACTTCCTCTTGGTGCAAAGTTTCTTGACAGGTGGTTTGCGCTTAGCCTTCTCGCATCATCATCACATGATGACCGTTTTTCGGATACTCTCCTCACTGTCTTTAGCATCCCATGCAATTCAGCCAAGGTCCTATCCATATTGTTCATGTGATAATTTAATATGAATGGCTCGAAGCTCGGAGGGAGCGACCGGAGAATCACATCGTAGCCAACTCTTGGCTAAGGGGAAAACCCAGTTTTCCGGACTCTCAATGTAGCCAATCATCTTTATCACATGCGGATCGACGGGATTCCCTCAACAAGCCGCACGCAAACAAGGACTTTGAGGTGTTGAACCTCTCGGCCCGAGCTTGGTTCTCAAACATGCCGCGCAACCCCGAATAATAGTGTGAGCATCGCGCTCTCATATTGCTTCAAGCTCGGGGGACATTGTAGCAAGCATGAGACAGCTTATATCTAGGGCATCATTAGTGTGCTTCTCATAAGCCCTCCGTGCGGTTGCGGTGGCATTATTTGGCAAATCCTCGGGATAGGGTACTTCAAGAACGTACTCCTTACGCTCTTGCTTGAGAATAATTCTCAAGTTGCGATACCAATCCATAAAGTTTGTTCCATTTAATTTTTCCTTTTCGAGAATAGATCGCAAATTAAAGGTACTGGGTGTAGTATTAGCCGCCATTTATTCTACAACGAAAAAGCAAAGTTTAGCACAATGTTTATGCTATGTCTATTGTTAAACAATTTAACATTAGACTCCCATTACGTATTTTCCACCTTCCCTCTAGGTTACGTATTGGGTCAAGATCCACATGTTAATTAATTTTCTAGTGAGCTTTGGCATCACTGCTAGAAAATTAGTAACATCGGTAAGCAACACCTTGCTAATCACATCTCTTTGTGACTCTTGTTGTTGGTGTGGCATCTCCATGCCCCGGCGCCAACCTATGCCCCAAGGCCCAAAACTATTTTGATAGCCTTGTTAAGTGAACCAAATGCTCCTGCTGTATATGTCCGACATATAACCCCTCGTGTTATGATAGAGAATGGCACTCTTGCTTTGAGACCCACCATTGACGAGCATAACGGTGGACGGGTGCAACATTTGGAAGGGCATCATTACTACTTAATTTTGTGAGGGATGCTATCCTATCAAACAAACATATCACATATGAAAACAGGTAGAATAGCATATAATAAAATAGTATGGCCCCCTTCACATGGTGATCTCCATCTCCATGTCGGCGCCGAGGATCTCCATCTTCGGCACCATCTTTCAATGTGCATGATGCTTGATTTCTTCAAACTAAGCTACTACTATAGAAGCTCTAATTAAAGATTACATCGACTCGCAGGTCGTGAAAGAATATTACAAGCATTGCACGTATGAAAGAATATTACAGGGATTGCACATATGAAAGAATATTACATGCATCACATGCATCTCATACATACAATAGGGCCATACCATCTCAAAGCATTCTCTGCAAAAACAAGTTAGGCGTAGAAACGTTTTCTACTTATCGCAGAGATACGGCACCGAGACGACCTATAAGGGGTACGCACACGGCGGTCCCGATACACTATCAAGGGAGATGGTTTGCGTAGGCGCGAGGCAGCTAACAAGATCGGACTACCATTACCATTAACTCTCCTCAACAGATCCCGTAAAACCGATTGATCTAATCAACCCGTGTGCAAAACTTGTTCCAGATCCAATCTAAAACCCGAACTAAGCAAGATTAGCTCGATACCACTTGAAGGGTTACGCGGAGGCTACGCTAGCCGAAAACAAAACTTTTACCGCACAAACCAGGAACACTTGCAAGTAAGGGCCGATAGATCGTAACCGATTGGAGTAGAGTGCGGCGGAATTGCCAATCGGGGCAATCCGATCCGGAACGTGTAGCCGATTCCCGGAGACGCCGATTCGCCAATCGCCCGATTCGAGTCGTCCGGCCGCGTTCTCACGCCTCGCTCCGATGCGCCCGACCGCGCCGATCAAGAGCGCGCAACGTAGCAGCGCCTCTACCGGTATCCACACGTCCGGGGACGAACGCCGTACACCCGTGTGCTAGCACGCGATGCAAGGCTAGGGTTTGGCTCGAAAGTGGGGAGGGTTTCCGTGGAGATTGATCTCGGTGACTTCGTTGCACGCGATGCAATTGACGTGTCACGCTCTCCACCCCTCCCTCCTTTATATAGAGTTGGCCGATGGGACTAGTGGCCGATTAGGACTCTATTTTGAATCGGATCTCATCCGTATCTCATAGAGTTGGCCGCCCCACACGTCGTAAGCCCATAGGACTCTATCCGATCGGATCCCTATCCGATCGAGCCGTATCCGAGTCCAACTCGAATATCTATTCTATCCCCTTAAGCGTGCGACCACCAGTAGGTTCAGGTATACTCGGTTTCGGCTATAGTCTAACTTAGCCGATCGTCGGCTCGAGTCTAACTCAGCCGACTGTCAATAGCGGCGCCTAGTAGCACATATTGACACCATGGTATACAAGAATAATATCGGCTCGAACCTGTAATGTGTACACAAATCCCTTTGCCTCACGATACCGGTTAAGCTATAGGCAAGATGTGTGCCATCCCTTCAATAGCTTAACCATTCACTCGAACCGTATTGGATTATCGTCCGTTGATTGACTCCTCAATCAACTTAGCATGGCCATGCATTTCCATAATCCATTACCTCGAGGGCCCAGAGATATCTCTCCAAAGGAGGGGCAAATTCCATCTTGATCACTCACATCCCACTCCATGTTTCATAGCAAACCCGAAAACTACCTTTATAACTACCCCATTACGGAATAGCGTTTGGTAGTCCCAAAGTAGGCTACTACACATGTTGGAATCCATGGTGATCTCAGGTCTAAGGACTTTGTACCAACACTACCCGAGACCAACTAATGGCACATTAATTCCTGTAGTGTCTCATGGTGGGTCTATCCAACAATGTGTTCTCTAACACATATGTCCATGTTTATTGATTTGGTATCTCCATACCCATGATCTATGAGACATGATCATCAATCAATAAACATGCCGATCTTAGAATCATATTTGTTCCAACAATATGACATATGATCGAGGATCGTTTAGAAATAGATTCATACATAAAGAGTCTCATAAATAAGTCACGTACTTATTGATCAATACAAGATGTCTATTTCATGGAACCTGAATAACACTTTATTCATTTATACATAAACATTGACGTGATATCCAACATCTCCATGTTGCCTCTAGGGCATATCACTAACAATCTCCCACTTGCACTAGAGTCAATCATGTAAGTATCTAATACCCATTGCTCTTGTGATGCACCTCATTAGGATTCCGGAGGGGCTTCTCTTGTATAGATCGGAGTCAACCATGACATATGCTTGGCAACGACGCCGGACGCGTTCTGCTTCATCCCGGTCATCCGGTAGCTCTTGCTGGGTTAAGAATTTGATGAGCGGCGTCCTCCAGTCGGTATCGGTCATGGCGACTTCGTTCATGGTTTGTTCGTTGGGAGTTGTCTTTGCCGTGATGGTTGGTTTGTAGAGATGTTCGACAAAGACGTCTGTTGGGGCAGCTTCGCGCTTAGATCCAAACTGTGCCAGCTCATCGGCAGCTTCGTTGTTATGTCTCAGGACATGTGAGAGTTCGAGCCCATCAAACTTGTCTTCAAGCTTGCGGACCTCTTGCCGGTAGGCCTCCATAGTGTCGTTTAGGCGGACCGAGTCCTTCATTACTTGATTGACGACCAGTGGGAGTCGCCACAATAAGCCGACGTATCCCGAGTGAAACTGCGAGGCGCAGTCCATGTAGAAGAGCTTCGTACTCGGCAACGTTGTGTGAGGCGGAGAAGTGGAGGTGGAGGACATATCTTAGCCTTTCCCGGTCGGGAGATCGGCACAACTCCTGCTCCCAAGCCGGTGATCCTCTTGGATCCGTCGAAGTGCATGGTCCAGTGTTGGAGGTCTTCCCGAGGCACGTTCTCTTTTGTTCGATCCACTCGGCCGGAAGTCCGCCAAAGCTTGTGACTTTATGGACGTCCTTGCCTTAAAAGTCGAGGTCCGCGCATCGCTCTAGGGCCCACTTGGCGATGCGTCCGGTTGCCTCGTGGTTGTGGATGACATCGCCGAGTGGGAAAGAGGTGACGACGGTGACCGAGTGACCACGAAAATAGTGTGCCAATTTCCTCGCGGTTATTAGTACACCATAGAGCAGTTTTGTACTGAGGGTAGCGAATTTTGGCTCCTGCAAATACTTCGCTAACAAAGTAGATTGGCCTTTGAATCTTCGAGCCCGTCCTTCTTCTTCGCGTTCGACCACAAGGACCATACTAACCACTTGGCGAGTGGCTGAAACGTACGCGCGGAGGTTCCTGGGGTTGAGGCGAGGCCGGGACGGGCGGCGTTGTAAGGAACTCTTTGAAATCTTCAAAGGCCTTGTTGGTTTCGCGGTCCTTGGAAGTCGTCTGTCTTCTTTAGCGTCGAAGAAGGGCATGCCTCGTTCGCCGAGTCGGGATATGAAACGGCTTAGTGCCGCCATGCGCCAGTGAGCTTACGAACGTCTTTACGGTTACTCGGGGTTTCATGTTTAAGATGGAGTTGATCTTTTCGGATTTGCTTCAATGCCGCGATGTGACACCATGAAGCCGAAGCGGTTGCACGATGGAACACCGAAAGTGCACTTCTCGGGTTTAACTTCATTCTGAAGGCCCGGATGTTCGCAAAGGTTTCCTCTAAGTCGGCAATCAGGTCTTCTTTCTGCTTGGTCTTGATGACAACATCGTCAATGTAAGCTTCGACGTTCTTGCCGATCTGCGTCGGAAACATCTTTGGATCATGCGTTGGTATGTGGCTCCGGCGTTCTTGGTCGAAAGGCATGGTGATGTAGCGGTAGGCCCCAAACGGCGTGATGAACGATGTCTTCGGCGTGGATTCTTTTAAGCTGATCGGTGATAGCCCGAGTAATGATCCAGAAACTCGGGAGTTGGGGCGTGTGAGTCGACGACTTGGTCGATGCGAGCCAACCCGAACGGATCTTTGGGGCAGGCTTTGTTGAGGTCGGTATAGTCAATGCACATGCGCCATTGCCCCGTCTTCTTGCGGACCGGCTGGGTT
The DNA here is from genome assembly GCA_019925245.2 of Oryza australiensis. Taxonomy (NCBI): domain Eukaryota; kingdom Viridiplantae; phylum Streptophyta; class Magnoliopsida; order Poales; family Poaceae; genus Oryza; species Oryza australiensis. The sequence goes on from JAIFGZ020000299.1 coordinate 206,541, forward strand.
GGCTAACCGTCGGGATGGAGGACTTCTTTAATAAAGCGGCAGCCAAGAGCTTTGCGAGTTCTTCCTTGATAGCGTCTTTTCGATCCTGTGTGAATCTGCGTAATCGTTGTTTTATCGGTTTGGCGTCATCTTTGACGTTCAAAGAGTGCTCGATCACCTCCCTAGGAATTCCAGGCATATCGGATGGTTTCCAAGCAAAAACGTCTTTATTATTTTGGAGGAAGGTGACGAGCGCGCTTTCCTATTTGGGATCTAGGTCGGCGCCGATTACGGCGGTTGAGGGATCCGACGGATCAAGGGAGATCTTCTTGGTCTTGGCGTCGCCGGATCCGATTTGGCTATCTTCTTCGCGGAGACTTCGCCCTCGCCGAAGTTGATGCAGCCACTCGGACTTCTTGTTGGCCACGTAATCTCTCGCGAGATTGGGCCATGTCGCAGCTCTCCTTATCGCAGGTGAAGGCTTGCTTCACGTCGCTGCGAAGAGTGATGACGCCGTTGGGACCCGGCATCTTCATGCGAGAGGTAGGTGTAGTGAGGGATCGCCATGAACTTGGAAAGCGCGGCCTTCCGATGATGGCGTGATATCTTGTTAAGTCGGCCACCTCAAAGGTGACGTTCTCCGTTCGGAAGTTCTCTCGGGCTCCGAAGGTGACTGGGAGGGAGATATGCCCGAGTGGTGTAGAAGATAGCCCTGGGATAACTCCGTGGAAGGGGGCTGAGCTTGCCTTTAGTTTGGCCCTCGGGATCTGCATCTCATCCATGGTCTTGGCAAACAGGATGTTGAGGGCACTGCCCCCATCGATGAGGACGCGCTTAAGCCTGATGTTGCGGACCACAGGGTCCAGGACGAGTGGATAGCGCCCCGGGTGAACCACTTGGTCAGGATGATCCAAGCGGTCAAAGGTGATGGCCACTTCCGACCATCGCAGATATTGAGGGACTTCGGGTTGAGCCGCGTTGACCTCCCGGTCAGTTAGCTTCTGTTTCCTCTTGGACTCATAGGCTAGCGGACCTCCGAAGATGTGGTTGAGCTCCCCCACTGGGTCTTGGAAAAGTTCGGCATTTTCAGCCGCGTTGTTCTTTTTGGCGCCAGACGGGCCAGCCTCGTCAGTCGGCTCCTTGTAGATAAAGCAGTCCTTCGCCACGTGCTTATGATTCGGATGGTGGGTGCTTGGGCGTTCATGATGGCGTCGTAGGCGGCGACTCGGGGACGGCGTTGAGCGTTGGAGGTTGCGGCCACTAAGTCCTCAGATCGGCGCTTGCGATCTTTCTGGCCCTGGTTGCCGTTGTTGCCGCCATCCTTCTTAGGATTACGGCTTCCTCCCGCTTGCTTGTCCTCCCTTCTATCGGGCCGGTCTTGGCGGGCGGCCTTAATGGCGTCATTGGATTTGGCGTATGAGTTCGCCGTCTCGAACATTTGCTTCACCGTCTTCGGTGGTTTGCGCCGAACTTCCCGATGAGCGGCTCATCACGGACTCCCTTCGGAAGGCGGCGATGATGATGCCATCGGTGATGTTCGGGATCTTGTTGCGCTTCTCGGAGAAACAACGAATGTAATCCTTCAGAGGCTCGTCCGGCTTTTGGATGACGTTGTATAGGTCGAAGTGCGTGCCGGGCCTCTCGAAGGTACCTTGGAAGTTGGCGATGAAGTGGTCCCTCAGCTCGCTCCACGAGCCGATTGAGCCTCTTGGCGGGCTTGTGAGCCAATTTTGCTGAGTTTGCGAGGGCCACGGGCGGTAATTGGCCATAGCCTTGTTGTCGCCACTGCGGCTCGGATGGCAAGGGTGTATACGGTTAGCCAAGATTCGGGTCGGTCTTGCCATCATACCTTTCAATCCTGTGGGCTTAAACCCACTCGGCCAATGCACTCGGCGGAGCTCCCGAGTGAAGGCTGGTACTCCGTCGTCGCCGCTATCGGGTGATCCCCTCCGATCTTCCCGAGTGCGTCGGTCGCGCTCCTGGTAGCGGCGATCGAGGACTTCCCGCAGATCACTCGGCGGGGTCTTTGGTTGACTGGTCGGGTAGCTGCAGCTATTGCGGCGGACGCGGTGGTGGATGGGTGGACGTCCGTGTCGTTTGTCGCGGGAGTCGGCCGTCGCTCCTGGTATTTTAGCGTGGACTCGCGGGTGGGCCTCTTGGCACAGTGGTCGACCGATCTGGTTCGGGCCTCTTATAGTCTCGACCTCAGAGGCGAAGTCGGCTCTTGTCGGCGTCTCGGCCACGGATTCAGTCGGCCTTTGTGCCGAGGTGGTGGGGTGGCCGTTTGCTGTGGCGGCGACGATGGTCTTAATCTTGTCGAGTATAGGAGTCACGTTGGCGGGTGCCGTCTCCATGACGGTGTCCAAGAGTGTAAGCGCGGCAACCGCGTTCTGCTGTGGCGTTTGGAAAATGTTGGTGTTGCGGACCCGTGTTTGGAGGATGGCCTCCTGGGCAGATCGTCCCGCTGCACGTAGGTCCTGCTTCCTCTTATCGGCCTCGTCCTTGCGTTATTTCTCTTCTTCGGCTGTCTTGTTGTCTTGTGCTCGAGCTCCACCCTGGCTCGCTCTTCTTCAGCAAGCCTTCTGGCCATGGCTGAGTCGGACTCGTCCGGCTCGGCCATGAGGACATCAAAGCACTTCGGCTCACAGTCCATGTGGCAGTCGGAGTTGTCGGCTTCGTCAGAAGGGATGCCGTAGAGGTTGTCGAAGCCGGCGGAGCTGAGGTATCCATTGAGCTCCGAAGATGAGCAGGAGCCGAATGATGGGAGGATGACGGCGACCTCCCTTGATCCTGGGTAATCCGGATCTGGATCGTTCCAGTCCGAGTCAGAGCTTGGGGGTGTGGGCTCCTCCGAGTGGGTCGCCGCCGACTCGGGGGAGAGAAGTTTGCTGAAAATCTCGGCGACGTTTGGTAACCCAAACGGCACTGAGAGGTCTTCATCTGAGTAGATCGCTTCCGTCGGGGAGGCGAGAAGATTGGCGCAGATTTCGGCGGTATTCGGTAATCCGAATGGTGCCGAGTGAAGTCCGTCGTCGGAGAAAGTAGATTGCATCTTGGTCTTCAAGACGTCGTTGTAGATCGTGGCGCTGTTCGGAAGTCCGAACGGTGTCGAGTGGATTTCCCCCACCGACTGGTCCGAATCCGAGTCGAAGGAGAAATCGTCGACGAAGTTCGCGGCGAAGTCGCCGAATCTTGAAGGAGATCCCATCACGCTTGTCGGCGAGATTGTTGAAGAAGTCTCGACGCGCAACCCATACCTGGCGCGCCAACTGTCGAAACTTGGTTTCGGCAATATAATTTATGGGGTCGCAGTCGAGATCGCCAAACACAATAGGTTAGAGGAAGAAGAGAATTTAGACAGGTTCAGGCCCTCTCGTGAGGTAATACCCTACTCCTGTTTCGGTGGACTCGATCCGCCGAGTGTCTTTATTGATCTCGTGATCTAAGGCTCAAAGCTTAAAGCTGATCTAACATAGGATATCCCTCAAGGGACGGCCCTTACCCCCCTTATATAGTCTTGGGAGGAGGGCTTACAGATCGGAAACCCTATCTTACTCTAAGTTGGTTTCCTCAATCTTACCAAACCGTGACTATAGGCCGATTGCCTTATCTCTATCGGCAATCGTAACACCCAAGTCATGTTTGGTTTACAGATATGGCAGACGCAATCTATCCCTACCTCCAATCGGATAAGCTTGCCATGTAGATACCCGATTGCCATAATCTCCACAAGTATGTACTCCAGTTTGGTTCATATTACTGATTGGTGTGGATGTTTTGGTTCACCATTGCCAAATTACTGATTTTAGATTTAAAAGTTTAATTCAAGTATTAAAGTTTGGGGCATCTACACTTCGTTACTAAACTTTTTTATGATTAGCTAAAATTATTTTAAAAATAATTTTTTAGGGCTTCTTGAAAAGTAAATTTATAACTAAAATTAGCTTCAGTTTTTACGAGAAAGATGTGACAGACAGATTTCTGAATTTCTAATAATTATTTCAGAAGGTCAAGATAAAGTCACCCTTCTCGCCAGAAAGAGAGAGGTGGGATAGTTTTGGTGGCAAAACATATGAACAACCATGTCAACTGAGACTATATGTGACACTTTTAGATGTTATGGTAATACTATTTCACAAGATTTTTTTGGGAGAGGGTCAAAATTTGTACTTTCAAAGTTTAAGGAGCTACAACATGTGTCACGTTAAATGACCACCGGTGTATTTACTTATAGAATTATATTCAAGCATTTTTATGACAAATCTACTTATAGTTTTCATTTTACATATAAAAAATTAACATTTGTTTGTATATATTAGAGTTTAAAGAATTGAATATTTGATTGCAGTCATCTTAAAGTATAATGTTTGATGAGCAATCGTCAGATTGGGACTGATACCGTAGCATCCAAGAGTGTGAGAGACGTCGCTTCTGGTTGGTAATCACTTCCACAAATCCTTTGTACTGAACTCCTGTTTTCGCTGTTAGCAATTGACCTTCATAACTTCATTGCTCTGGTTTTTTCATATATGATTTTTCTGCTCTAGATCCAGCCTAAAAGGTGACGATTCGAAACCCCCAATAGGTGTCGGGTTTTGTACCCGACACCTATTGGTCGGCACCAATGACTATGGTCATTGGTGCCGGTTCTTCACCCGGCACCTATTAGGCCTAATAGGTGTCGGTTTTCAATTGAGAACCGACACCTATTCGGCCTAATAGGTGCCGGTTTTGAATTGAGAACCGGCATGTATTAGTCGTAATAAGTGCCGGTTCTAACTTCGAACCGACACGTATTACGACTAATAGGTGCCGGTTTTTGTTTGAGATCGAAACTATTGGTCGTAATAAGTGCCGGTTTTTGTTTGAGACCGATACCTATTGGTCGTAATAGGTGCCGGTTTTTGTTTGAGACCGATACCTATTGGTCGTAATAGGTGCAGGTTTTTGTTAAAAACCGGTACCTATTTTCCTGAACGTAAAAGAAATATATTTAGCATAAATATTCCTCCATACAGCCACACAATTTATTCCATACAGCAGTCACACAACATTTGAATTCCCATAGCAGGTCATACAGTAGTCACACAACATTTGAATTCCTCCATACAGCAGTCACACAACATTTGCTATGGTTCAGCTCATACAAAAACACAGCTGACAATATCCACACGGTCAAAAGTAAGGATCAAGCATGCATTGAACTCATAGCTGACAATATCCACACAGCTGATAACTATTTTCACTAATGAACTCCAGGATCTGGTAACACTTAACAACAAAGCCACTAGTATCAGAAGACAGGACCAGAACAATTACTACTGGGATCATTGCTTTACCATGAAGTTACAAAGTGGTAAATGAAGGAAACAGGAAATATCAATACCTCAATTAACGAATCTGAACTTAAGATGATGCCTTTGCAGCTTGGTACTTCCTTGCTATTAACAAAAATCGAACATGTCCCAATGTTTTTATATGAAAAGAACCAGCTTCATCCATCTTGATGACCGCCTAATTTTCATAGCACGACATGGATTTATATAAACACAAAGGTCCACGCGAAAGATAAAAAGAAGCGAGATGTGGTAAAACAAAATCCTAGGATAAGTTTTCTTAGGTATGCGCATGCAAGCAATGGGGGTTAGGATAATCGATCCATGGAGTATATAGGACTGAAATTTTTCTTGTGATCGGTAGTACTACTGTCTCAGTGACAGCCTAGAAGAGTAGAAATTCTGTCTCACAGTAATTCTACTAATCTTCGTTTTATATTTACCACGGTTCGTGCCGAATTACTGATCGAACAGACTTCCATAACATATTTACTAGTTATTAAAATCACAAAGTACAAGAATTTGACTATTCTTGGACTTGAAGCAAGTAGTGGCAAGACGCCTTTTGGAACACAACAATTCGCCTTGAGGTCAATTTGGGACAATCTTGTGAGAGAAGATGTCATGTCAAATGGTACCGATTGCTTGACATGCAACTTCAGTGTAGGCAGCAACCTAGACCTGCAGTGCTCTCAAGCTGTTATCCACAGAATCCGGAAGCTTGGTAGAAAGTCATGTGTCCAACTAGACCAGTCGATGGACTTGTACTGACAAATTACAGATCACAGAACAGAACATGTTCCGGTCGAGTTTAAAGTCAATTCATGAAACGTGATATGCGCCGAGTCTCGGGATGACATGTTTGAAGATGAACCCGCAGAGTTGTTCAGCGAGGGCGAAGCAAACATGTGGCAACAACTTACTTGTTGGGAGCTTAAGTTTCTGCAAATGAAATGATTGAATATGTGAAAACGCACTATGAGTTTAGAAACGCGTATTTCCGTCTTAAAAAATTGATGAACCTCCACATCCGTAATGTTCCAGTTGTTGATCTCCATGAAAGTCCACATAAATTTCATCGTGTAGAACCCACATGTGCTCGTTCCTTGATCTTGACGTTGGCACCAAGGGTGGCAGGTTACCCGGAATGTATTTGAACAGGGAGCGTGTCGAATGCACTTCTTCTTATACTTCACTAGTGTCTTATTGAGGATGTCAATTACGGATTGGAAATCTTCTCGCGATTTCCTCAATCCATCCAGAACGAGGATTTTGGAATCATTTAAATGGATCACAAGAAGGATCCAGTGGTTCCTACATACAAAGGGACAGGGCAATTAACACCGAGTAAGGACAAATGGTAGGTGGAATGATAACTGCCTCACTTACTTAAAGTTGTAGGGCAGAAGAATCGTATTCATGTCCTAAAGCTTCACAAAGGAGCTGTACAGGTAGTCCAGCACCATTTTTTGGGACGTTGGGCCTTCATCAATATGATTGGAGTTGACAATCGCTGGATCGAGGAATGCTAGTTTGTTACAAGTCGCTCTACATTTAAGCGCCCCCATTCTGCATAAGGAAACAAGTTAGACAACTTACAAAGGCTAATAAGGGTATGAACTTAGAAATACTAGCTAGGGATTCGAGTATGCTTACAATGCCCATATTTGAAGTATAGATATGTCTAGCTCTCTCAGATTGTATAGCTGAAATAGTTCATCAAATGGGACCCAAATTACACCATCGTCGTGGTGAAAGTCCTCGTTCTTGTAAAAGACACCGAACGTCTCCTTACCCTCCTTTGCCATCTGTAGGTACCACTCTTCTATCCTTCTCATCTGAGTGTAATTTGCAATGACGTTGCGATATTCCTCGGTGGTCAAAGGACCACCTAACTTGAACTTAGCTGCCAAAGGTGCCTTCGGAATATTGTCCACATCAGACAAACTCTTCAACCCTGTACTTTGGAGAAATTCTTTCTCATTCTTCTTGGTGTCTTTTGTGAATTTAGCCTTGGAAAAATCTTGCAATTTCTTTTTCTGGATCGTGCGTTGAAAGTCCGAAATAGGTTGCGTCGGGGCTGGTGGCCTTGCCATGCGAATGAAGTGGTCTTGTACTTGAACTGACACTTTTGGGGATGGCTCCGACTTTGTAGAAATAGTCGCTTTCTTGCCCTTCTTAAGGGTAGATGGTTAAGCCATATCTGTAGATTTGCACAGTCGACCCCTCTTTTTGGGCTGGTCATCAGGAGCTCTTTGTGCCGGCGGAGGAGACGGGCTCTTACGTGGCAACGGTGGTGGAGTTGGCATTCTTTGGGGGAGACAAGAGGCCCGCTAGAGCTAGACCCGCCATCGCTTGGCTCGTCATCACCATCTCTGAAGGAAAGACAATGAACCTCTTGCGCCACACGATGACGTTGTGGATAGCTTCTCCAAGAGTGTTCACCCCTTCCTCTCGGAGGAAATTCAATGGATGGCCCTATATCCGCTCGACACGTCCTCCACTTCAACCCTTGAGTAGCCGTTGGTATTGGATTACCGTGTATCCTTCCTCCCTCCACTACAGGATGTGCCATACCGCGTGCCACCTCTATAGTGAGGTTTTGACTGCGGTGGCACATGCAACCTACATGCGCACGTACGTGATTGCGTCCACGGGGTGACGAGTCGTCTCCGGTTCTTGAGGAACCTCGGTTGAAGCGCAATCGCTTTTCCTCCTGTTGGGTGGCTAAACAGCCAACATCGCCGCTAATCCCCGCCGAAGTAGCAGTGCCTCCATCTTCGAACTTTTTCCATTAGGACTATCATCTGTTCTAATTGGTTTGCAGAATTTTATTACTTCGAGACCGGTATCTATGTCTGTCCTCACAAAAACCTTCCCTCCATGGTACGAGGCCTACTCTCCTTGTGCGTCCCGGATGCTCAGCATTCTGTAATGCAAGTGTGAGCTCATCTTTCTCCCTTCTTGGAACAAAAGAGCCCTCAGAAGCCTGATGATGCGCATCATGTAGCCTTCGGGACACTTCTTGTGAAGTTGGACACTTGTGTACCAACTCGCCTATATCAGAGAGTGATGCCCCTCGGGTGTATTGGTAATTCTTTCCTCGTTCGCACCAGTCCTTTGTCTCAATCTCGATCCCCTTTTCCAACAGCTCTTCCTCCCTCGCTCGCCATTTCTCTACGTTCTTGGCATAACCGCTACGGCCGAGACGATGAGGGAACAAGTTTTTGGCCGCATTGGCTTGATTCCTTTCGCTAACCTCCTTCGCCTCATCTGATGTTCTGTACGCCACAAATTCATTCCAGAAAATGCGGCACCTACAATAATTGGGATCTTCAAAATTTGGTGTCAGCCCTTGCTTCACAAACTTCCTGGTAAGGTCTGTCTTGAACTTTCGAAAGCTGACGCTCATCCTCTCAAGGGCCCTCTCGCTGCGAGTTCTTCGATCCCGTGGGAAATTGGAATGTTCGCTTCAACTTGTCCCAAGCAAGGTCCTTGTCTCTGCAGTACCGTCCACTCCAATTGATCTGGATCACTGCTCTTCCAGTATCGGTACTTGATTGGGATGTCATCCTTCACGATGACACCTATAGCATTTGAGTATGAGGTGAGTACCGACGTAGGAGTTGTAGGGTTCCCGTCAGGATCTAACGCTGTTATAGTGTAAAGGCCCGAGGGCATCCTGGTTGGACCTCTCCCCCTTTTTGTCGATGAGGTCCCGGTATCACTAGAGTTCACAATGGCCGAAGGGGTAGCCTCCACGCTTTCAGGGTTCAAGTTTAGAAAGCCACTTGGGCTACCAGGACCACCGTCGTTTTCCTCGGAAATTGCAGGCCTACTATTATCTTGTTCCTGGGACATTTTCTACATTATAATGATCAAAAGTTTGAGAGAGTTAATATAAAAATGATTCTGAACGTTCGTGTAAATTGGCGATTTTTTAACAAAGGTAAGGAATTTCTAAAAACCTATATATATAACTTATATATAATATGTATATGTGTGTGTGATAATATATTTAGTAGAATATCGATTTATTGTGTTCATCACGTAAATAATCGGACCCAATAATTCATGCAGTAATCTGATAATCCAATCCAATGACCAGCACTGTAAAGAGCCAAAGCAACAAATATATGATTACGACGGAAATAACCCAGCTAGTATACATCAGGAACATTTTCACAACCAGCTCGTCAACCAAACCAGCAATAAAAACGGGTCATATACTAGCATACATCAGGTGCCTAGCTCGCTGCATATACTAGCTAGTGTTCTTTCTTTCTTTCTTTCTTTCTTTTTGTTTTGCACGTACGTACTCCATGCTTTCTTCCTGTAATAAGCAGACACATTCGATCATGCAGCGGTCTCTCTTTTGCTAGCTTCCTATGTGATCAATTAGCAGTAGTAGGTCAGCATTGCCAAAATTTCCCAATCTGTCTGCACTTTACATGTGCCTAATTAAACAGATACTTCAGAGGCTGGTTATAACTAAATTAGGTTTCCTTTGAAATGCAAGGATAGCAAAAATACAGGAATAGAAAAACACAGAAATTAATTGGCATGTCAACTTGATCCTAAGGAATATCAAAATACAAGAATTGCACCCCTCATTTACTCTGTTTCTACTTGATGAAAAACAAATAAGCTTATTCTGCCACTTTTTTATTTACATTCATACACACAACTATTCTGATAGTCATAACAAAACCATTTGTAAAAAAACTGGCTAATAATTTTTATAATCACATTATTCAGTATGTATAGCTTACAAGAAAAATGATCAAGAAATATTATTGTGCTTAATATAAGTAAACAATTGATGATATAATGTGGGCAGGCGGAACCCAAGAGGCTGCTCAAGGGCTGAAGGTATAGGTTCTGTCATGTGATCTACAATTACACAATCAAAAACAATAAAGTGTATAGATATCGTATTTTCTAATATAAAATTTGATATCTTCAATACTACAATTAAAAGAAGAGGGGGGACACAAGAAGGAAAGAAGGAAAGAAGGAAAGAAGGATTCAACGCTACAACTTCCTTTTAATGGAACATGACAATTAATCCATAGATGTGCAGTAAAAAACACACTGTTTGGTTTTGCTCACTTGTGTCAACCATTGTTTCGATGCTTAAATTGTTGTTTTTTTAAACACCACAGCAAAATGCAGCAAATGTTCTAACTTCTAAGTGCAGCTAATAGAAGTCGAATGTGCACTTTGGCCTTTTGGTCTACATGTCAATTATGAAAAATCTTTCTAACTTGAGACATTTCTAGGATAGATTTTGGATTTTGAACCAAGATAAAACTTATGAGCTGAAAACAGATTATATTTGTATCTTTGTATCAAGTTAATCTTCCATAATTATATTCTTTTACAAATAGAACTTATGAGCAAAAGGCAAATTAGAACTTTAGAAAGCACTACTCACAGAAGGCAAGTTGAATTTTTCAAACCGTATGTGCAGTTTTTAGTATGTGGCCAGTGTAGCAGGACACAAGAGTTTGGGTGTTGTTCACTATATTCACACCTACTAACTGAATACCTTGAATCCTGAATGAATTGTAGATAGGGCTACAGGCCATATACACTCATATATGGTCAATACAAAATTAGCTCTACATTTTGTGGATGGAAATGACTATATTGTTAGGAGCAACTTGATAGATTAATAAACAGTTGGGAATTTATGATTCTGAGGATACAATAGATTTCTAATAGGTGCTTCTCCAAGCTGAAAACCTGACAAAAATATTTTATAGTGTTTCTACAGTTAAACAGGCCAATCTACAGGTTAGCGGCAAATCTGTGGTTGTGTTTATTTAAATACATTGCAGTGCACGGGCACTCGGTTAGTGATATACAAGAGGTACTGAGAAAATAATTGTAAGAGATTGCATAAAATCTCTATTGGATGTAAGTGCTGTAGACGCACAACTCGTCACTAAGTACTAAACTGAGAAGTTAAAAGGTACTGTTAGTAAACAAATAATGTCTTCTAAGGCATGAGATTCACCTTTCATTATGTCAACATCAGATTGTTTGAAATCATGTGCTTGCCTCAGCATATCAGGATTTGCTCCCTCACCACAGTATATAGAACCAACAAGGAAAAAAATGCAGAAACAAAACCCTAAAGAAAAATGTGCTAAAGGAACTTACATCGGTCCGGGTTGACTATGCCGAAGTGCTTCGCAGCGGGCTATGGGGGCGGCGGAGGCTGTAAATAAACCAGTCCAATTTTTTAATCAGTTTGCTGTAAATAAACAAGCAAAAAAAAACTGATGACAGAGAAAACATTGGTAGCCCTACTAAGAAAACAGAGCAGCCTAAATTAGGTGAGGGGATAGCTTAATTAAGGCACAGTTTGGTTCGCATGCATGGCTTTGAACATAATTAAATCTGTTGTGATGGTAACGGACTAGCACTGCGCACACACCAACCTCTCCTCTCTTCTCTGTCCCGTGATGGTACTTATGGTACCATCTTACCCCTAGCTGTACCATCTTAAGCTATCATGAGAACCGCTGCTTAAGACCACAAGTACTCACTTTCACAAAGGTCTTTTGGGTGCCAATCATTGTCAAATGAAAAAAAATAAAGTGAACTTCACTACAATTTCCTTTTTTAGAATCAGCCTAGTTACTAGATATACCATCACCAGAAACTAGAAAATAGGAACTTACATCGGTCGTAGATCGGGGTCCGGGTTGACTATGACGAAGTGCTTCGCAGCAGGCAGACAGAGCGGCCGTCGGTGGAGGGATGACGCCGGCGGAGGTGAGGAGGCGGACCGGAGAGCACGGGCGGCGGAGGAGGCCCGAGGAAGGCCGAGGGCGGTGGACGATGACGGCGGGGCGGAGACCAACGGCGGTCGAACGGCGGATGTCGCTGGAGGACGGCGGTCGGACGACGGATGTCGACGGAGGACGGGCGGCCGACGCTGGACCGGTGGGCGGGTGGATCTAGACGACGGCAGCGCTGGATAGGTCGGAGGCCGACGGAGGGTGGGCGGGCGGATCGGCAGCGACGGCGCTGGACGGTCGAGGCGGTCGGAGGGTGGGCGGGGCGGACTTGGGCGACGGTGGCCGGGGTCGGAGGCGGTCGGAGGGTGGGCGGGTGGTTTCGCGGCGGATCTGGACGCACCGAGGAGGCGACGGATCTAGAAATATATAGTAACTTGATAAGTGTCGGCTCCCCATAACAAACCGGCACCTATTTGAATAAATAGGTGCCGGTTGTTATTTAGAACCGACACCTATTGGCATAAATAGGTGCCGGTTGTTATTTACAACCGGTACCTATTTGGATAAATAGGTGCCGGTTTTTATTTATAACCGGCACCTATTATCCAAAACCCTAACTCATCAGTTCCATTTATCTTTTTCCTTCATCATTATATGCATGCACCTAAGGCTGCCAATGGGCCTGATATGTATGCTACCATTGGTTCTATAATTCAATTTGTCTGTCCACATGAGACGACTTTAAAGGGTTATTTACAATAGGTAGAGAGAATGGGACTGCGTGCAAATATATTCATTCAGTTCCAAAATTACATATTCATGGTTGTTACAATCAAACTCCAACTTATAAGTCGATCACTATTACTCCTTCTTCGTGATCACTGCGAACATATGGGGCTTTCTCCTCTTCTTCGTCTTCTTCTTCATCTTCTTGACTTTCTTCACCTTCGTCTACATCTGTTGCGAAAGGTGGTAACTCGTCAATTTGATCGTAGCCTTCCTCATCGGTGATATTCTCAACTCCAACAATGTTTCGCTTTCCATTGAGAACTACGTGGCGATCAGTCACCGATGAAGGGTCCTTGACATAGAATACTTGTGTTACAGAGTTTGCAAGCACAAAAGGTTCATCTTGATAACCCACATTGTTTAGGTCCACGATGAACATCCTGTACTTGTCAATTTTCAAACCACTTGGAATTTTGACCCATTGACACTGGAAAAGCGGTACCTTCGCGGTCCATACTCAAGCTCCCAGATTGCCTCTATATAGCCATAGTATGTTTGTTTTACACCATTACGTCGAAGGCATCTATACGGACACCACTATTCGATATTTGATCTTGGCATCCTGCGTTCTCGTGTAAAATGTATACCCATTAATATCATACCCTTGGAATGAATGAATAGTGCTCGCAGGCCCTCGGGACAAAACGTACAAGCCGGTCACTATCGGGATTCGCAGCCATGATATGCTTCGTAACCAATCACCAAAATGCGTCTATCTTTGCTTAGCGATCCATGCTTCGATTTGCACTGGGTTCTCGGTTCGGAGTGAGTTGTAATGCACATCAACAAATGGAGCCACCAAGGCCAACTGCTCGAGCAATGCGAAATGTGCTTGCCGTAGTGTTTCAAGGCTAGGAGCGAATATTGCTTTATGCCCTAAAGTCCCTTTCCCAAGTAGCCTGCCCTCGTGTCGGGACATTGGCACACCAATGGGACGTAGATCCATATAGTCGATGCAAAACTCAACCACCTCCTCTATTGCATAACCCTCTACGATACTCCCTTCCGGTCAAGCTCTATTACGCACATACTTTTTTATGATCCCCATGAATCTCTCGAAAGCCCACATGTTATGAAGATAAAGCGGGCCGAGAATCTTTATCTCTTTCACGATATGTATCACTAGGTGAACCATTATATCAAAAAATGATGGTGGAAAACACATCTCGAGTTGGCAAATGGTCACGATTACATCTGCCTGGAGCTTGTCTAGTGTGGTTGGATCGATCACCTTCTGAAGAACGAGCACAACTTTATGATTGGGTTACGCACCATGTCTGGCAAGATGCCTCTAATCGCAACAGGGAGTAGTTGTGTCATCAGCACGTGACAATCATGTGACTTCATGCCCACTATTTTCTTCTCTCTAATGTTGACAAGTCTTTTAACGTTAGCGGAGTAACCAGACGGGACTCGGACACTCTGCAGGCACTCCAACAGGCTGATTTTCTCAGCGGCACTGAGGGTGTAGCACGCGGGAGGGAGGTATTGTCGGCCATTGGGACGTTCTTGAGGATGTAGCTCAGACCTGATGTTCATGTCTACGAGGTCTCTCCGGGATTTCAACATATCCTTTGTCTTGCCAGGTATGTTCAGCAGTACTCCCATCAAACTCTCACATACATTTTTGTCAACGTGCATCACGTCGATTGCATGACGGACATCCAAATCTTTCCAATACGGTAGTTCCCAGAAGATAGATTTCTTCTTCCAGAGAGGCTTCTCACCACCCTTCCCCGCCACGCGTGTATTGCCATGCCCCTTACCAAATACATGTTCAATATCTTTTACCTCTTCAAAAATATCTCTGCCTATGCGATGTATTGGAGCTGTCCCCTTCTCCACTATGCCATCGAAATCTCTTCTATTGCTACGATACTAGTGACCGGCAGGAAGAAACCTCCGGTGGCACATGTACACAGTCTTTCCCGAGTACCTCAGCCACCTGCTTGCTGTGTCCCGCATGCACTGCACACATGCACAACCACCTTTTACTGTTTGTTCAGATGTATTGCCAGCCTCAGGGTAATCTTGAATGGTAACTAACAATATTGCCCTTAAGGTGAAGTACTCTCTTTTGTAAGCATCCCACATCTGCACCCCCTGAACCCATAGTAACTGAAGATCATCTACTACTAGCTGAAGTAGACATCGATATCGTTGCCAAATTGCTTGGGCCCTTGGATTAGCGGTGGCATCATGATATACTTGCGCTTCATGCACAACCATGACGGAAGGTTGTACATAACAAGTGCCACTAGACATGTGCTGTGCCGACTGCTCATGTCACCGAATGGATTCATCCCGTCTGTGCTCAGCCCAAACCTTACATTCCTTATCTCGCGTGCAAATTTTTGTACTTTCTATCTATCTTTCTCCATTGAGACCCATCGGCGGGTGCCTTATCATCCCATCCTTCTTACGTTCTTCGGCGTGCCACCGCATCATCTTTGCATGCTTTTTGTTTGCATACAGCGCTCAATCCGAGGGATTATAGGAAAATACCATACAACTTTAATGGGCACTTTCCTCTTCTTTAGGACGGGGCCACCGCTGTCATCATCAGCATCGTCGTCGTTACCTCCACCCTTATACCGCGGTGCTCCACAAATTGGACATGCATCCAAGTCTGCATAGTCACTCCGGTATAGGATACAGTCATTTCGAGATGCGTGAATTTTTGCACCTCCGGCCGAGTGGATAAACAACCTTCTTTGCTTGATATGTCGTTTCGCGATGCGTGACCATTGGAAGGAGGTCTCCGATCAAGCGTAGAAGCTCGTGAAACTCTTGTCGCTCTAGCCGTTTGTTGATTTCATACTGCAACAATGAGAGGACGACGTGTAATTTTGTGTGCTCCTCGTTGCAACCTGGATAAAGCGGTGTTTTTGAGTCCTCCACCATGGCTTTGAACTTCTCATATTGTCCGTCATCGCCGTAGGTCTCTCCATCCCGCAACATCTGATCCAACTCATCCGATTCGTCATTGTCGTATTCACCTTCGTCAGCAGGTAACTTCACATTGTCTTCATGCATTGCATCGCCATGATTGTCCACCTTGTCATTCTCATCTTCACCGTGATTGTCGACATGTGTGATTACGCATAAAACCTCTTGTTAGCGGATGCTCGTGAACTTGTTTTGCGGAAAGCCGTCTCTCCTTCCGCAATCGAAAATGGACAATGTAAATATTTGTCATGCTCAACGCCGGGAACTCGTAGCCCCGATCACGAACTTGGTTACTCCCCGGCATACTCCAAGGTACCCCGCTTCGCATCGTTCATCCCTCCTTCATCCATCGGTCCTACGAGAATTTTAAAAAATGTGACGTCTTCATATAAATGACATTATTTTATTTTAGTTACATAACTCTACGGTGATAGTCTCTTCAAATTTGACAATCCGAAATACTTTGAATTAAAGAAAAAGACACAAATGACATAAATGGTGTCATGCATCTACTAACATATACACACAAATCACAAAAGAATATCATAAAGAATCACGTACACAAATAGTAAATAACTAAAATATACTAACCTCTAATTTTCTGAAAATTTTTGGCAAAACCTTCCTCTCTTTCGTTCTACACATGAAGACCGAATAAAAATGAGCTAAGTGGTGAAAGGTGACATTTATAGATGGTCGGAATATAGGTGTCGGTTTTCAACAACAACCGGCACCTATACTACGCAGCTTACGGCGTAAGGAACCTTATATGTGTCGGGTGATGAGCAAAACCGACACCTAAAGTATAGGTGTCGGTTTTTACTATTCACCCGACACCTATTTAGGATAAATAGGTGCCGGTTTCTTTTAAGAACCGTCACCTATACTATAGGTGTCGGTTTTACTGTTCAACCGACACCTATTTAGGACTATAAGTAGCGGTTCTTAACAAGAACCGACACATATTTTTTACATGCTACTTATATGTATTATAGGTGCCGGATTTGTTTTAACCGGCATCTTTTTGGACGACACCAATGAGCCTTTTTTAGTAGTGAGCGTTGTACTTATTTAACACTACTAAGAAAAAAATCAGTCACTGGGGGAACAAATTTTCACTGGCCGAGCCACAATCGGGCCACGACTAATGACAAGTGAAAATAATCTTTTCACTGGTGGCCGCCATTCTTCACATACGGTAGGCTTACGACGATGGGCAATGAAAAGGATCTTCACATGCAACGATATTAAGCCAGTCGGTAGCGATAAGGATTTTTGGGAAGAAAGTTGAAATAAAAAACGCTATTTGCAAAAAACACCCAACGCAACCAAAACGAATTCATTGGTCACAATTACAAATCCATAGTGTAAAAAAAGACCAAAAATATGTGCGCATCAGTTGGGGAGTCTGGATCTCACCGCCCGCTGTCCCATGAGGGATCTGGGCCTATCGTATTGCCACAAGAGACCTGGGGCTGTCGTATTCACCGCCAAGAGGAAGCCACCATCGAGACAAAGCTGTCGCCATCGGATCCTCCACTCAGTGACCTATTGCCACCGGATACGTACCCCTGCAATCCGCTACCGCCGGATCCATGCCCCAACGACCAGTTGTTGCCCATCGAGATGAAGCCGACCAGCAGTCCGCTGTCGTTCGCCAAGACGAAGCTATGAATCTTAGAAGGTTGGTGATAGATCCAAGGACAACCGGTTTGTGTGAAAATCATTATACATTTTGTTTTGACACTTAATATAGGGGAGTTTGCCTTTGTCATAAAATACTATGAGGTTTTATGATACCAAGATGCTATTTTTTATTTCATGCCTATTAATTTTGTCCCGAACTATATGTATGTTTAGAGGTTTCTATACGAATTAAGAAATAAAGTACAAATAAATGGGAGAAAGCTGTGATTTTTCAAAAAGAAAAATTAGGTGGATAAAATAGTTAAAGAATGATTATGATTGGTTGAGATAAGGGATAAATGAAAAAATAACTTAATTTTGGGACAAAGTGGTAGAAATAGCTCAGTTATTCCTGCACCTACTGCCTTTTGTGCTGCCTTCTTAACTTTTGTAAAAAAAAGACATAATCTCTTATACGGTAGTGGCTGCAGTTGGGGACTAGGTAGGGACTCTCGAAGTAGGGGTAGTTTATCCCCTGTTAATAATATAAAAACTATTGGTGAAATCATAAGATTCATCTATTAAATATATGGCCTCATTGAAATAGAAATTAACAAATAATACTTCTGTCCCAAAATATAATAAATTTTAAGGTTAAATGAATCATTAAAAAGTAAATGAAATAGAATGGGAAGATTTTTATTTGTTGAGAATTTAAAGTACGTGGTGAAGCTAAAAGGTGGATGGTTGTGATTGGTTAAATAAATATAAAAAAAAATTGTTATATTTTATAAATTTTAAATATTATAATTATTATATTTTAAGATGAAAAGAGTATCCAACTATACTTGGTTTGAAATTATTGATTGTAATTAGGGTTTAATAATTTCAAAGTTTAGGTTAATAAAACTATTCCGTCTATCCCAAAATATAACCTCTTAGCTACAAATAATCCAGCCATTTTAGGACCGAGGAAAATCATAGTTTTTAATAATTAGAGTGTTCCAATTCCATTAAATATAGCAGAAGTAAATAAGTTCATTAAGTATGAAAAGAACCGTGAAAAAAACAAAACCAACATATTAGGATAAGCTACTACTAGGGCCCGGTTTTGTCCTCCGCCTTATTTTCACGGTCAGAGCTCTCACCGGAAGTTTCTTGTGTTGAAACACTCTCTAGTTTTTCTTCTTCCAAAATTCCCATGCTTTAATAGGATGAGGGTGTAGACTCCTTTTTCAGCCCCTTGGTGGTGGCCAATGTCACCGAACACCATGGATCATCGTAGTTGTACTTTATATTTGTTGGTTTGATCTCCATATCAATAGCATCCCATATTTTTCCGTGTATATGCATTATATAGGAGGTGAAAAGACGTCTTCAAGGTGTATCGACGGAGTGGGTAGTAGGTATTATTTGGCCAACCATAAGTTCCTACTCTATCAGTCATTCACGCTTTGTTTTTATGAATAATCAAATGAATATATTACATTTCTTCAACATCCAAGACTTTCAAATGATCATCTTATAGTTCGTTTTGGCAGAGTCAAAAAAAATTGTGCTTTGCAAGTGGATCTGGCCGGGCATGTACTTCCATGGCTTGTTATGTTCCAAGTGATTCCATGGCTTGTAATGCGTTTCATAAGATATTTTTTTATATCACCAGTTCCGAATATCTATATGCATCGATCGTGTTCGCACGATTTAGATGAAATGTGGGAAAAGACGTCCGTCGTGCACATCTACGAAAAAGATGAAAGTTGATGCCGCCGGCCTCGTACTAGCCAGTGTAGAAATATACACTCGTGTACATGTACAGTGCATTTAATACAGATCCTCTTCTCTATGACAGATCATCACATACCTAAAATTTACGGGCTGTCATAATAAAGTCACCTCAAACGGATCTATAAAGAGACTGACAAAGATATACATGCATAGACATGTTAGATGGGCATATAACTCGAGCCGTCACGGATGACGGTTATCGGTGACGGGCCCAACTCATGGCCCAACAAAGATAACCAATGTTATTTATGTTTGTCATCGGTGACGGACTCTAACTTATGACACGATTGAGATAACAATTAGACCCGTCACCGATGAGTGCCGTCAATGACGGGCTTGTTGTTAGGCTTGACAAAGATAACTGTAACACAGTCACAGTTACTAGTTCGTTGATCGTTACATATATTTATTGTGTTCTATAAATACTCCAACCAACTAGTGGAGTGGTTATCCCACTCCTCACTATCTTGGTGGGAGTAGGAAGGGGACGATTTTTTCGTCTTTTTTCAGAAAATCAAAAAGTGCAAAAGTAATTGAAAAATAGTAGTTACTTTTTATAAATCTAGTAAATACTTACCCAAAAAATATTTTTAAATATTTTTTCCATTTTTGCAGCTTAGCGATGGATCGAAGTTGAATATATGGGAAAGCTGCGCGACGTTACGCGAAGAGTATCGAAATGGCGGGTAAATTTTATAAACGCCGCGAAGGAGGATAGGAAAAGAAGAAAGAGCGATTACATGTATTGTCCATGCGTAGATTGCAAAAATGAGAATATATTTTGTAGCAGAGTGACATATATGCTCATCTGAGAGACTACACATGTTGGTGAAACAGAGAGAGCAAGAATCAGGCAATGGTGCAGCTACAGACAGAAGTGATGCACAAAATCAAGAAGATGAAGATGGACATGACATGTTTGTACCTTCTCCATTGGACGGTGAAAGGGTTGATGTGGATAACGATCTGCTGCAAGACATGTTACGTGACGTTGAGGACCCAGCCTACAACGAGAGAGATTCCATGAAGTTTAGCAGGTTGGTCAGTGACTATGAGAAGCCTCTATACGTCGGATGCAAGGCAAAACACACCAAATTATCAGCTACCTTAAAACTAATGAAGCGGAAGGCAAGTAGTGGATGGACAGACAAGAGTGTCATACAGCTTTTGGAAATTCTGAAGACCATGCTTCCAGATGAGAACACAATGCCCGAGATGACATATGAAGCAAAGCAGGTTTTATATCCACTGGGTTAGAGGTCCGTAGAATTCATGCTTGTACACCAAACGACTGCATACTGTATCACAAGCAATATGCAGACCTAAGTGCTTGTCCTGTCTACAAGACTTCTCGATACAAGAGAAGGAAAAGTGCTGACGAAGGAAAAAAGTCAAAGCGGGGTGGTCCGGCGAAGGGTGTGGCATATGCTCGGTCGGATCATATAGAAGACATAACCTTGTGATTGATGTCTTTGTACTTTTTGTTTTTCTATTTCTTGTAATGAATGAACTATTTTGTATTAGCAACCCTTTTGTGTCAATTATTTAGTGAATTACATGAAAATAGTAATTTATATATTGAATTTAGTTAACATGGAGAATTATTTAATGAATTAAATAATTTATTGAACATGGAGAATTATTTAGTAAATATTTCGATGAAATAAATAAATTTTTAATGGATAAAATATTTTGTATTAAATTTTATTGAACATGGAGAATTATTTAATGAATTATTCAGTGTAATATATAAATTGTACAAGTGGAAAAATTATATCGTTGACAGGCTTTATATTAAATACTAAAAGGGAAGATGTGTGGTCCAAGCGGCTTAAGCTTTGAGCTGACGAGAGATGATTAATGCACTAATCGGGTTTAAACTTTACGCACATCACCGATGAGTCATTGGTGACGGGTCTTAATTGCATTCGACAGAGATAATTAATTTACTAATCGGGCTTAATCTTTAAGCCCGTCATCGATGATGGCATCCATGACGAGCGTTATATCAAGCCTATTACCGATATAATTTTTCCATCGACCGTTGGGCGTCGAACTAGACATCATGTGTGATGGGCTCTATATTAATCCCGATTGAGATGACTCATCTCAATCGGGCTTAATCTAAAGCCCGTCATGGATGTGATTCCAAATCTGTTTAGTTCTATACATTAGCGCAAAAAATTTCTAAGTCCTGACTCACTCAGAACCCTAGCATCTCTGTCGTCTCTCGCGCCCTCCCGAGGTTGGCGCCGTCGTCCTCAAGCACATCTATCGTCGTCCCCAAGCCTCTTTGTCGTCCCTTAGCCCGGTGCCATCGGCCCAAGCCGTCGCCGTCGTCCCGAGCCACTGCGTCGTCGTCCCGAGCCCACCACCATCCCTAAGCCCGGCGCCATCTTCTTCCCTCTTCGCCACCGAGCACAGCCGCCCCGAGCCCGGTACCATCTTCTTCCCTCGTCGCCACCAAGCGCCGCCGTCCCTGAGCCCAGCGTCGTCTTCCTTCCCTCACTGCTCCAGGTTAGTCTCTATCTCTCTCATGTTCCCACAATATAATGGTGTTAAATCTGAGATGTGCCATGCATGTATATGAATCTGAGATGTGCCATGCTATGAATTCGAGACTCATCGATATCTATTTAAGAATGAGTCTAAAATATGTGTATATGTTTATATGTGTATTATGGGACTGTAATAATACTATGTAATGTGTGTAGATGAATGTAGATTTGTTATATTTTGATGTTGGCACCAATATAATGTTATAGTGACATATATAGTTTCCGAACACTTTTTACAAATTGACAAATATCTAGTGAGAAATAAGCATATATTAGTGTTGTCATATTATATTTGAGGTAGTCCTTTCCTTTCTCTTTTAAAAAATAAGGGAATATATATAAAGAATGTGATCTTTATTTTTCTTGAAATGAAATGCATATATTAGTGATTGTGCTAGACTCTTATAGTTGTATTGATGTTAGTTGGTGATCGGCCTATTATTTGTATTATCTGTATTATCTCCTACCTTTCAAAATTATATTCAAAGATTTATTCTCCTCCCTTTAAAAAATATATTCTTTATCTCCAATCCCTTTTCTTCTTGATTAAATTAATTTTTTCATTTTATGATGTTGCAAGCTATTTAGAGGATGTCGCGGCATGACGGAATACTATCGACGACAACTAGTGGGTTCACAAGAACATGGGCTCCTAGGAACGGCAATAGAATCCAAGAGAGGTACACCATAAAGAGGTGGACCTCCTAGGAAAGCCGACCGCATCCAAGAGCGTGTGCGGGAAATTTAGCTCCATATGCGGGATAATAGGGAGCGGAGACCTTCATGATCTTGGTTGATAACATCAATGACATGCGGACGTCGAGAAGGGATGCATGGCTGAAGTTCAAGAAGAGCTTCGACTATCCATAACCGACGAGGAAAGGCTAAAGACTATGGCCTTCAAGTCGTTTGGGATCGCTTGGAAGAACTTTAAGTCCAAGCTAGTCAATGAGTACATCAACAACCCGGCAGCGAGGGAGCCTTTTTGGGGAATGCCCGGCTCACGCAAGAGGTGTGGGAGCGGATTCGTCGAGAATAAATCAGCGAGGAAGCTGAGCCAAAGCGAGGCTTTTAGGGCACTTCAGGGCTCGGAACGTGCACCCGCACCGGCTTGGCACCGGGATATGCGAGGAAGCTTGAGCAATGGCGGAAAGAGGATGAGGCGGTAGATGCATCCAACATGTCGTCTCCATTTGCCGATATCACGCACCCAAGGGCAAGGAGGCTGGGCTAGGGCAAGGGCTGTGAAGAACAATGATGGAACAATCACTTTCCCAAATCCCCAAGATCAACAAGTTTACGAACATATTGTAAGTTTCTCACCTTAACATGTTTATTTCCTTTACACAAATTGTACTCTTGATTTATACCGAACTCACTTTATGCTGAGAAAGAGTTGGTTGTCGTGAGAACAGAGACCTCCCAAGAGGCACTGCTCTTCTAGACGCGAGGATGACATTCTCACTCAAGAGTTAGGCAACAACGAACACCGTGGACGGACTAGGGCGTTGGCGCTTACGTCCCTTGGAAATATGGTTTTCCGAGAATACGCGGGCGTACAAGAGCGGGCTCTCAAAGGCGGAAAAAGATACACGTGCAGTCGAGAAGATCAGGGAGCAGGTTAGAGCCAAGCTAAGCTCTCAAATAGAGGAGAGGTTGCAAGAGGTGACTACCAAGATCGGGGAAGAGATGCGAGCACGGCTTCGACCACCGAGCATGCCGTCGTTCCGATCAGAGACAGTCCGACACAAAAGCGGAGTAGTTGCGCGTCAGCGAGGTGGCGAGAACATCCACAACCGAGTCCTATCCACCGTCGATCAAATAATGGTAAAACTCTCGGTCACAATGTGTAATGAGTCTTAACAAATCCTTATAATATAGTATTCCAAAATTATGGATGAATCTATCACGGGAACCGACTAGCGTGTGTGCTAACCGTTAAGGTGATGCCGACCTTCACGGTTCCGGTGGCGAGGGACTTTCCTTTAGCCGACCCTAGATACAAGAGTGCATGGGGCGCAGGCGATGGCTGACCACGCGAAAGTTCAAGTGGACACGGTGAAGAACGAATGGGCCCATTTGCCCTTACGACATCCACCAAACGATGAGATCCTAACCCTAGGAGTTGCACGTGGAACCTTTATCCAATGGCAAAAGGGCCTCATTGAAATCTGTTAGTGATATGCCCTAGAGGCAACATGGAGATGTTGGATATCACGTCAATGTTTATGTATAAATGAATAAAGTGTTATTCAGTTCCATGAAATAGACATCTTGTATTGATCAATAAGTACGTGACTTATTTATGAGACTCTATATGTATGAATCTATTTCTAAACGATCACGATCATATGTCATATTGTTGGAACAAATATGATTCTAAGATCGGCATGTTTATTGATTGATGATCATGTCTCATAGATCATGGGTATGGAGATACCAAATCAATAAACATGGACATATGTGTTGAAGAACACATTGTTGGATAGACCCACCATGAGACACTACGGGAATTAATGTGCCATTAGTTGGTCTCGGGTAGTGTTGGTACAAAGTCCTTAGACACGAGATCACCATGGATTCCAACATGTGTAGTAGCCTACTTTGGGACTACCAAACACTATTAAATGGCTGGTAGTTATAAAGGTAGTTTTCGGGTTTGCTATGAAACATGGAGTGGGATGTGAGTGATCAAGATGGAATTTGCCCCTCCTTTGGAGAGATATCTCAGGCCCCTCGAGGTAATGGATTATGGAAATGCATGGCCATGCTAAGTTGATTGAGGAGTCAATCAACGGACGGATAATCCAATACGGTTCGAGTGAATGGTTAAGCTATTGAAGGGATGGCACACATCTTGCCTATAGCTTAGCGGTATCGTGAGGCAAAGGGATTTGTGTACACATTACAGGTTCGAGCCGATATTATTCTTGTATACTATGGTGTCAATATATGTGCTTGCTAGGCGCGCATTGTTGACAGTCGGTGAGTTAGACTCGAGCCGACGATCGGCTAAGTTAGACTATAGCCGAACCGAGTATACCGAACCTACGGGGTCGCACGCTTAAGGGGATAAGAACAGGCATTCGAGTTGGACTCGGATACGGCTCGATCGGATAGGGATCCGATCGGATAGAGTCCTATGGGCTTACGACGTGTGGGCGGTCAACTCTATGAGATACGGATGAGATCCGATTCAAAATAGAGTCCTAATCGGCAACTAGTCCCGATCGGCCAACTCTATATAAAGGAGGGGGGTGGAGAGTTGCGGCATGTCAATTGCATCGCGTGCAATAGAAGTCGCCGAGATCAATCTCCACGGAAACCCTCCCACTTTCGAGCCAAACCCTAGCCTTGCATCGCGTGCTAGCACACGGGTGTACGGCGTTTTGTCCTCGGACGTGTGGATACGTAGAGGCGCTGCTACGTTGCGCGCGTTGATTGGCCGGATCGGCTACGGCATGCGTGAATCGGTTGATTGGCGAATCGGCTGTCCCGGGTATCGGTGTCGGCTTGCGAGAATCGGCTACACTGTTCGGATCGGATAGCCACGATTGGTTGTTTCATTGCACACTCCAATCGGTAACGATCTATCGGCCCTTACTTGCAAGTGTTCTGGTTTGCGCGGTAGAAATTTTTGTTTTCGGCTAGC
Organism: Oryza australiensis; assembly: GCA_019925245.2. NCBI lineage: Eukaryota > Viridiplantae > Streptophyta > Magnoliopsida > Poales > Poaceae > Oryza > Oryza australiensis. The sequence continues at coordinate 231,967 of JAIFGZ020000299.1, forward strand.
GTAGCTTCCGCGTAACCCTTCGTGGTATCGAGCTAATCTTGCTTAGTTCGGGTTTTAGATTGGATCGGAACAAGTTTTGCGCACGGGTTGATTTGATCAATCGGTTTTACGGGATCTGTTGAGGAGAGTTAATGGTAATTGCGTTCCTTGATAGTGTATCGGAACGGCGTAATGTGATTACGTCGAAGCAATTTCCATATAACTCGGTTTGAGTCGGCTTCGAGATAGCGTTCCTTGATAGTGTATCGGAACGGTATAATGTGATTATGTCGAAGCTATCTCGTAGTCCGATCTTGTTAGCTGCCTCGCGCTCGCAAACCATCTCCCTTGATAGTGTATCGGGACGGCATAATATGATTATGCCGACATGGTTTTCATAAGCGATTTCATAGATTGGATCTATGAATTTCGTGCGTGTGCGTACCCCCTTATAGGTCGTCTCGTGCCGTAGCTGCGATAAGTAGAAACGTTTCTACGCCTAACTTTTTTTGCAGAGAATGCTTTGAGATGGTATGGCCCTATTGTATGTATGAGATGTATGAGATGCATGTGATGCATGTAATATTCTTTCATATGTGCAATCCCTGTAATATTCTTTCATACGTGCAATGCTTGTAATATTCTTTCACGACACTGCAAGTCGATGTAATCTTCAATTAGAGCTTCTATAGTAGTAGCTTAGTTTGAAGAAATCAAGCATTCGGCACTCGAAAGAACGGTGATGAAGATGGAGATCCTGTACACCGGCATGGAGATGGAGATCACCATGTGAAGGGGGCCATACTATTTCATGATATTCTACTTGCTTTCATATGTGATATGTTTGTTTGATAGGATAGCATCCCTCACAAAATTAAGTAGTAATGATGCCCTTCCAAATGTTGCACCCGTCACCGTTATGCTCGTCAATGGTGGGTGCATAAGCGAGTGCCATTCTCTATCATAACACGAGGGGTATATGTGGACATATACGGCGGGAGCATTTGGTTTACTTAACAAGGCTATCAAAACAGTTTTGGGCCTTGGGGCATAGGTTGGGGCGGGGCATGGAGATGCCACACCAACAACAAGAGTCACATAGAGATGTGATTAGCAAGGAGTTGTTTACCGATGTTATTAATCTTCTAGCGAGTTATGCCAAAGCTCACTAGAAAATTAATTAACATGTGGATCTTGACCCAATACGTAACCTAGAGGGAAGGTGGAAAATACGTAATGGGAGTCTAATGTTAAATTGTTTAACAATGGACATAGCATAAACATTGTGCTAAACTTTGCTTTTACATTTGTAGAATAAATGGCGGCTAATACTACACCCAGTGCTTTTAATTTGCGATCTATTCTCGAAAAGGAAAAATTAAATGGAACAAACTTTATGGATTGGTATCGCAACTTGAGAATTGTTCTCAAGCAAGAGCGTAAGAGTACGTTCTTGAAGTACCCTATCCGAGGATTTGCCAAATAATGCCCTTGCAAGCGCACGGAGAGCTTACGAGAAGCACACTAATGATGCCCTAGACATAATGTCTCATGCTTGCTACAATGTCCCCGAGCTTGAAGCAATATGAGAGCGGTGATGCTCACACTATTATTCGGGGCTGCGTGGCATGTTTGAGAACCAAGCTCGGGCGAGAGGTTCAACACCTCGAAGTCCTTGTTTGCGTGCGAGCTTGTTGAGGGAATCCCGTCGTCCGCATGTGATAAAAATGATTGGCTACATTGAGAGTACGGAAAAACTAGGTTTCCCCTTAGCCAGAGTTGGCTACGATGTGATTCTCCGGTCGCTCCCTCAGAGCTTCGAGCCATTCATATTGAATTATCACATGAACAATATGGATAGGACCTTGGCTGAATTGCATGGGATGCTAAAGACAGTGAGGAGAGTATCCGAAAAAGCGGTCATCATGTGATGATGATGCGAGAAGGCAAAGCGCAAACCACTGTCAAGAAACTTTGTACCAAGAGGAAGTTAACTCCCGATGAGATCGCGAGTGCCTCTAATGCAAAGAAGGGCAAGAAGGGTCGGCGGCATCGGATGCCGTTTGCTTCTATTGCAAGGAGACGAGGCCATTGGAAGAGGCTGCAAGAAGTACATGGAGGATCTCAAAAAGAAGCAAAGTACGACTTACGCCAGGTATTAATGTTATAGACATTAATCTTGCTACTTCACCTCTTGACTCTTGGGTATTTGATACCGGATCGGTAGCTCATATTTGCAAATCGTTGCGGGAATGAGAAGAAGTAGAGGATTGAGAAGGGCGAGGTGAACTGCGCGTCGGCAATGGAGCAAGCGTTGCTACGATTGCTTTGTCGGCACGAGTACCACTTCATCTACCTTCAGGATTAGTTTTGGAATTGAATAATTGTTATTGTGTTCCAACACTATGTCAAAACGTTATTTCCGCTTCATGTTTGCAAGCGGAAGGATATGATTTTAGATCAATGGACAATGGTTGTTCAATATATCTTAGAGATATGTTCTATTTTCATGCTCCATTGGTGAATGGATTGTACGTTTTGAATCTTGAAGCGTCTCAATCTATAACATTAATACGAAAGGCAACTCTCTAATGATATAAACCCCACGTTTATCGGCATTGTCGCTTAGGCCATATAAATAAGAAACGCATGGAGAAGCTCCATAAGGATGGATTGCTTCACTCTTTTGATTTTGAATCATTTGAGACATGTGAGTCTTGTTTACTTGGTAAGATGACAAAGGCACCTTTCACGGGACACGGTGAAAGAGCAAGTGACTTGTTGGCACTCATACATGCGATGTATGTGGACCAATGAGCTCAACGGCGGAGGTGGTTATCGAGTACTTCATTACCTTTACCGATGACTTTAGTAGATATGGTTATATCTACTTAATGAGGCATAAGTCCGAATCCTTTGAAAAGTTCAAAGAATTCCAGAATGAAGTACGAGAATCATTTAGGGAAAACAATCAAGTTTCTACGATCGGATCGTGGAGGGGAATACTTGAGCCAAGAGTTTGGTAATCATCGAAAGATTGTGGAATTGTTCCACGGTTGACTCTGCCGGGAACTCCACAATGGAACGGAGTGTTCGAACGGAGAAATCGCACCTTGTTGGACATGGTGCGGTCGATGATGAGCCAAAGTGATCTTCCGTTATCCTTACGGGGATATGCTCTTGAAAGCATTGCGCTCACACTAAATAGAGTTCCATCTAAGTCGGTTGAAAAGACACCATATGAGATATGGACAGGGCAACCCCCTAGTTTGTCTTTTCTCAAAATTTGGGGATGTGAGGCTTATGTAAAAGCGTTTACAATCGATAAGCTCACACCCAAATCGACAAGTGCTTCTTTGTGGGATATCCTAAGGAAACTAAGGGATATTACTTTTATAATCGGGAACAAGGCAAAGTGTTTGTCGCCGACATGGTGTCTTCTTGGAGAAAGAGTTTCTTTCAAGAAGGGTTAGTGGGAGCGGGGTGCATCTTGAAGAAGTTCAGAAACACCGGAAACGTTTCGCGACCACGGAGAACCACAACGAGGAGGAACAAAGTGTTGCGCCACCGGTTGTAGATACACCAGCCCCACGGAGGTACGAAAGATCATGTCGTGCGCCGGCAGTACACAGTGCGGAACAACGTGACATATTGTTGTTGGACAACGATGAACCTAAGACCTATGAGGAAGCGATGGTGGGACCCGATTCCAACAAGTGGCTTGGAGCCATGAAATCGAAATAGAATCCATGTACGACAATCAAGTTTGGAACTTGGTTGATCCACACTGATGGTGTCAAAACCATTGAGTGTAAATGGGTTTTTAAGAAAAGGCCGATATGGATGGAAATGTTCACATCTATAAGGCGCGATTGGTGGCGAAAGGTTTTAAACGCAGATTCAAGGAGTTGATTATGATGAAACCTTCTCGCCCGTCGCAATGCTTAAATCTATTCGGATTATCCTAGCGATTCTTTGCATATTTCGATTATGAGATATGGCGGATGGATGTCAAAACGGCTTTCCTAAATGGAAACCTAGCGAGGATGTATACATGATACAACCTCGGGGTTTTGTCGATCAGAATCGCACGAAAAGATATGCAAGCTACGAAATCCATTTATGGATTGAAGCAAGCATCTCGGAGTTGGAATATTCGTTTTGATGAAGTAATCAAAGGGTTTGGTTTCATCAAAAACGAAGAAGAGGCTGTGTTTACAAAAGGTCGGTGGGAGCACAATTGTATTTCTAATCTTATATGTGGATGACATATTGCGATTGAAAATGATATCCTATGCTTGAATCCGTCAAGTCTTCATTGAAAAATAGTTTTCCATGAAAGACTTAGGGAGGCAGCATATATATTGAGCATTCGGATCTATAGAGATAGATCCAAGAGGCTAATTGGATTAAGCCAAAGTACATACATTGACAAGGTGTTGAAAAGGTTCAACATGCATGATTCCAAGAAAGGTTTCTTGCCCATGTCACATGGCATTAATCTTAGCAAGAATCAGTGTCCTCGGACACATGATGAGCGGAATAAGATGGGTATGGTTCCATATGCTTCGGCAATTGGATCCATCATGTATGCCATGCTTTGTACACGCCCAGATGTCTCGTACGCTTTGAGTGCTACGAGCAGATACCAGTCAGATCCAGGTGAAGGTCACTGGACTGCCGTAAAGAATATCCTTAAGTACTTGAGAAGAACTAAGGATATGTTCCTAGTCTATGGAGGTGAAGAAGAGCTCGTTGTAAGTGGTTACACCGATGCTAGCTTCCAAACAGACAAGGATGATTATAGATCGCAATGCGGGTTCGTGTTACTGAACGGAGCGCGGTCGGTGGAAGAGTTCCAAGCGGGATACGTTGCGATTCTACAACGGAGGCCGAGTACATTCTTTGCCGGAAGGCTGCAAGGAGGCATGTTTGGATCAAGAAATTCGTTTGAGCTTGGTGTGATGACTAGTACGGCGGTCCAATGTCTCTCTATTGTGACAATAGTGGAGCCATTGCACAAGCCAAGGAGCCGAGGTCACATCGGAAGTCCAAACACATACTTCGGCGATATCATCTCATCCGCGAGATTGTGGACAGAGGTGATGTCAAGATATGCAAAGTGCACACGGATCTCAACATAGCCGATCCGGCGACAAAACCTCTCCCTCGGCAGAAGCATGAGGCGCACACAAACAATGGGTATTAGATACTTACATGATTGACTCTAGTGCAAGTGGGAGATTGTTAGTGATATGCCCTAGAGGCAACATGGAGATGTTGGATATCACGTCAATGTTTATGTATAAATGAATAAAGTGTTATTCGGTTCCATGAAATAGACATCTTGTATTGATCAATAAGTACGTGACTTATTTATGAGACTCTATATGTATGAATCTATTTCTAAACGATCCACGATCATATGTCATATTGTTGGAACAAATATGATTCTAAGATCGGCATGTTTATTGATTGATGATCATGTCTCATAGATCATGGGTATGGAGATACCAAATCAATAAACATGGACATATGTGTTGAAGAACACATTGTTGGATAGACCCACCATGAGACACTACGGAATTAATGTGCCATTAGTTGGTCTCGAGGTAGTGTTGGTACAAAGTCCTCAGACCTGAGATCACCATCGATTCCAACATGTGTAGTAGCCTACTTTGGGACTACCAAACGCTATTCCGTAGCTGGGTAGTTATAAAGGTAGTTTTCGGGTTTGCTATGAAACATGGAGTGGGATGTGAGTGATCAAGATGGAATTTGCCCCTCCTTTGGAGAGATATCTCAGGCCCTCGAGGTAATGGATTATGGAAATGCATGGCCATGCTAAGTTGATTGAGGAGTCAATCAACGGACAGATAATCCAATACGGTTCGAGTGAATGGTTAAGCTATTGAAGGGATGGCACACATCTTGCCTATAGCTTAAGCGGTATCGTGAGGCAAAGGGATTTGTGTACACATTACAGGTTGAGCCGATATTATTCTTGTATACTATGGTGTCAATATATGTCTTGCTAGGCGCCGGCTGTTGTGAGTCGGTGAGTTAGACTCGGCGACGATCGGCTAAGTTAGACTATAGCCGAAACCAGAGTATACACTGAACCTACGGGGTCGCACGCTTAAGGGGATAAGAACGAGGCATTCGAGTTGGACTCGGATACGGCTCGATCGGATAGGGATCCGATCGGATAGAGTCCTATGGGCTTACGACGTGTGGGCGGTCAACTCTATGAGATACGGATGAGATCCGATTCAAAATAGAGTCCTAATCGGCCCCTAGTCCCGGTCGGCCAACTCTATATAAAGGAGGGAGGGTGGAGAGTTGCGGCATGTCAATTGCATCGCGTGCAATAGAAGTCGCCGAGATCAATCTCCACGGAAACCCTCCCCACTTTCGAGCCAAACCCTAGCCTTGCATCGCGTGCTAGCACACGGGTGTACGGCGTTTTGTCCCCGGACGTGTGGATACCGGTAGGGCGCTGCTACGTTGCGGCTGTGATTGGCCCGGATCGGCTACGGCATCGTGAATCGGTTGATTGGCGAATCGGTTTGTCCCGGGTATCGGGTGTCGGCTTGCGAGAATCGGCTACACATTCGGATCGGATAGCCACGATTGGTTGTTTCATTGCACACTCCAATCGGTTACGATCTATCGGCCCTTACTTGCAAGTGTTCTGGTTTTGCGCGGTAGAAATTTTTGTTTTCGGCTAGCGTAGCTTCGCGTAACCCTTCAAAATCAAGTTG